>CAEGAD010018590.1:0-57432 GCA_903067055.1 Poeciliopsis paucimaculata
ATATATATATGTTTTTTTTTTTCCCACGGAATCCAAACGTTTCTGCTTTGTTGTTTGTACCACCGATCAAACCAGATCAGGCGTCTGTGTGAACGATTTATGTTTGAGGGATGTATGTTTCACAGAGTAGTTGCGATTCATTTCAGGCTTATGTATTTAAAACAAACTTCATCATTGCTCAGTATACCATTCATCAGGAACGGCCCATGTTTATCCTCAGGATGCTGAAGAAGAAAAAAAACAATAATACAGAAATGGCTGACAAGCCAGCAATGCATATTTCTGTTTACTTCATAACAGAGTTTTGTGGCGTTCTGCCAGATGAGTCCAGCAGTACTTTGCATGAAGAAATCCATCAACTGAACAATTCCTTCAGAGAAAGCGCTTTCTGACAATAGGAGGGGTGAAAAAAAGAGTTGACAGAACCAGATGGTTGTGAGGGATAAATATCCGCTCTTATTAACAAACTTACACAGAGCAACATAGTTTCAAACACACTCATTCCTCGCAGGCTGTTATTTGAGGGCAGAATGGAATTCATCAAATTAATTCAGGACTTGTTTGGAAGCATTGATTTCACTGTTTCCTTTATCGACATAGTTAAAATCTAAAAGCAGGGTTGAATTTCAAAAAACTTCTTCTTTATCCTCAACACACTTGTGGAAATGTGGCTGATTTATTCATGACAACTCTCAATGCATGAGCATTCATTGATTAAAGATGATGTTGCTAGTCTTATAGTTGATGGAAACTGTATTTTCCATGACTGAGTTTCAGTGGTGTGGTGTTATATTTAATGGCTGAATTATTGTTCACTCTCAGGTAAACCCAGCCTGACACAAACCAGCTTCTTGTTCTATGCTTTAAGGTCAGTTTGACTCAACAAAGATTACTGGAAATTAGCTGAGCAGTAAGCAAACATCGTCCACTACAAAAAGAGAAGTGCCGATCCGAACTAGGCGGCTATTAGTGTTAATTTATTGTTTAGAAGCGGAGCTTCAGGAAGACTATGGTTCTAAAACAGAGCAGAACGTAAACGTCATCGTTCACGTCTGCTTCTGTTCGCTGATTGACAGTCAAAAATCTCCCAAAGCTATTTATTATTTCACTTGTGATTCCCAAAGGAATCCCAAAGGAATCCCAAGTGAACGGGAGAAAATCCAGACTGTCTGTGAAATGAGATTTGAATAAAGATAATCGTAAAGAAAGGCAATAACCAGATTAAATTATACCAGCGCTCTATATGTTTTTGATTGACAAGTTTTGTGTTTTTAACCCCTGCTGGGGGAAGCAGTGGAGTTTACTGCCATGCCCACTAGTTCAATGTTAATTGTTGGTGTTTCTTTATTGTCATTTGTAGTAAAATGAATCCCCATTGGGACATGAATGAAGATCTGAATTATAATCCGGTTTAAGATCTTGCTACATTTCGTTCATTCCCTTGTGATGAAATCTTTTCCTTTTTCTTTTTGCATTTCCGTTGCTCATGTCAGATCTTTCCCTTTGTATTTGGCTCTGCTCTCTCTGTGTTCTCCTCGCCTCCTTCCTTCTCACCACTGATTCCCTCTGCAGCCCTCAGATTAGACTCACCAGGTTCCAATGTCATCCTCAGTGTTTAAGCTCCTTGGTTTTTATTGTTCTCCCCTGGCGTCTTACTTTCGTCAAGTTCCTCCTCCGCATCTGGGTCCGGATGAAACCATTAAACGGGACAGATGAAACCAGCCATCAGGACCCAGAAGACCCTTTCGCTAAAGGAGCTTTTAAAAAGCTGAACTGGTCTGTTCCGGTGTGTTCCGACACCGTGGCTAAGCCCCGCTCACCATGGAGCCGTTCAAAGCCACATCAGACTGCAAATGTCTGATGTGGCTTTGCTTTCCCATACTTCTTTATCTGGGCTTTGTTGGGTTGCTAAAGAACCTTCAGAGGGGCCGTCAGTGGGACCTTGGGAGCACTCCAGCTGAAAGTTTTCTCAACATACCTCACCTGCAGCTTCAACCCGATCCTGTCCTACTGCACCTGTTGTAGCAGCTCCTACTATGCGTTCCTGTCATCTTCATGGTGGCTTGGAATTAATTATCAGTTGCACTTTGGGAATGCAAGACAGAAGCTGTGGAAAGAATTGTGCTGAAATTGATGAGACAACCCAGGGAAACTGTGTCGCTTCCCGTTGCTGTGTCTGACGCCGAGTCCGTTGGTGTATTGGTTGGTCTTTCACAGACTTGGATTTTAGGCGTATTTACACATTTCCAACGGTATTCGGGCCGAAGTCTTCCACGTAATAGAAACTACAGGATAAAGATGGATTTTCATTCTGTACATGTCCCTTAAGCTTACACTATAGGGACCCATTTTTACTGGTTTTAACCAGTTCATTGTCAGTGTTGTATATCATCAGTATTCTGTTTGAACGCCAATGTGCAGAATGAGAAAGGTACACGCAGCTGCTATGAAATCTGTGTATGAGAAAAAGCAATCAGGTTCTTTTTCAAATGCAAATTCTTCTTCCCGCTTCTGGCGCGCAGTCAGTGAGATGAAGATCTCCCAGATGCTGCTAAAACACCTGAGATCAGTCAGGATTGAGCATAGCTCTCAGCTAAATTCATCCAATCTGTTTTGAGCTGTCGGATGGAATTGACAGTTTGAATTGGTGTTTAGTATTCCACAGTTTTCCACCTGCCGGTTTGGGCATCACTCAGTGGCTGCTTTTGGCTCTGTGGTTCCCAAACGTGGCAAGTTCTTGGATAGTTTTTCATTTCTGTGCGTCTCATACAGGCAGTTTTGATCCTGTTGCTCTTCTCTCAGAGGGTTGTTGTTATGTGGGTGTTGGCTGTTGGTGTGCAGACGGGTTTCGACAATCCTAAAGGAAATAAACTCTGACAGACCTAAGAGGCTGAATGCAACCACACCGTTCAAAATATTAGCATGCAGTCGACCCCCCGTTGGTTCGCAGAGTTTTTTATTTGTAGACTTGTTTTGCAGAGCATATCTAAAATATTCTAATGAAAACGCAGTTTGGGAATCTGACTAAATGCTGAGCTACTGCACACGCTGTTTGCAAAGCAGTAATCCAGGGGGTCCATTCATTTTTATTTTCCTTTGATAAATAGATGTAGATGTTAGCTTCTGAGCAACGTTTCCACTTTGTGTAACATGACTGCATATTTGGTGTTTGGTTTTGGTTTTCGGGCTGCCCTCAGAGTAACTGTTTGAGTTCTAGTTTGTCCTACAAGGCTCCTGTAGATTAGGCTGTTTCTGCAGTCAGAAACTTGATCGTTTGTGTCCTCTGAACTGGAAAAAATGTGACTGAATGTTAAATTGTTATAGTGTCTTGTTGTTGCTCAGGCCGCATTTTAGCTTAAGTTGATTATATGCATATTTTTAAATGTATCAATGCTGATGTAGCTTTGTTGTAACTTGAATGTGATGCTTTTTTGTAACTATAAAACACATCCATTCATTTGTTCTGCCATCCAAGGAGTGTGAATGATTTTATTTTTTCATAAACCCCAAGCACAATCCCACAATCAAATCTACCATTATTTTTTTGAATATGCATCTGAGATGATGCTAATGTGAATAAAAACCCAGCATCGTATCATGATGACCTACAACTAAGAGTAAAATTAAATGTGATTAAGCTTCTTTTTGTTTTTAATTCTGGACCAGAAGGGCCCCGGGGCCACAACCCAACATCAGAGTGTCATTCAGAGTGTGGAGCAACAAGTTACTGGTTTTAACTCAGACTAACTAGTTTTAACAGGTTTTAACTAGTTGGAGCTCAAATATAGTTCCTCCTTTAGAATCGGTGAAGTTACCAAGTTGGAAGCAGAAAACAGGATAGTGTCTAAATTTATTCATTGAAAATGAAAAGAAAAATAAGTGTTTCTGTCACATATCCAAACTATAAATTCCAAGGTGAATTAAAATGTGAAATCTCTTTTTTTTTTCTATTTAACTTTTACCTTTTTTGTACCGTTTTATGCAAAACTCCGTGGTACAGCTCTCCTTGCTATCGCCTTTGGTCTGAAGCTGCTCCTGGTGAATAGTGCAGGCTGAGAGATTCTTTATGCACACAGTGCTCAGATTCCCTTCAGATGAAAGCTTTTCAGACTTTGGCGTCTATATGTTAATAAAGTGAACCTGAATGAATTTGGGGTTCTGTCATGAAGCCATTAAGCTGGCAAACACCTCCCTGCTTGATATTCCACACAGACCCCTCCCCAGCCCACTTGGCTTATCGCCCCAGCTTCGGATCAGCCCCTCAGGGACAGGCAGGACTTTGCTTTTCAAGTCTGCTTTGCTTTGTCACAGTCAGTCAAAGTGCGTTTTATTCAAGCTGCTCTTATCAGCGCTCACAATTTAAACACTTTCACTCTTTTAGGAGGAGACGTTCTGCAGCTCTGAGCTCAAATGAAACGCTGATGATTGTTTCTTTAACCTGTGGAATGTATTAGAGCACAAATAATTACTTCTGATTAGTCCCCACACCTTAATAAATTTAAACTGATCATCAGTGAAAAAGCAAAGGCAGCAGTAAAATCGGCCTGTGTATCTCCGCCTTACATACAAAGTTAGCATATGCTATTGTTTTTTTAGGTATGTTTTAAAGGAGGGAAACGTCAAGGGCTTTATTAGAAGGTACAACTCCATTCAGACGCCAGCCAGCAAAACAATGTAGAAAACCAAAATTCAGAAATGCTTTATTAATCCCAAAAGCAAATTAAATGTTGTTGTAACTCATTAATTTATATTCTTCAAAGAATTGTTGAAGATGGTGATGGCTGTTGGCAGGAAAGACACTCAGTCACGGCACTGATGTTGTCTCCATGTGGCTGGCAGAGAGTAGTCCAATCAGTTTCTTCAAACCAGGCCTGGAGGGCCTCTTCTGCTTCCTGTGACCATTCCCAATCAGTGGCAAAAAAAAAAAAAAAAGGAAACATACACAAAAAGAAAACAGACATTTATGTAAGTCGCAGAGAACAGTTTCAGTCGGAGGAAATTCTAAAACCAGCCGGCTCACACACTGCCTCGTCAGTATCCGTCCATCGGTTCATTTCAATACCAGTTCAATCCGCATTGAATGCAGAGCACTTGACTGTAACTGCGTTTCCATTATAAAACTTTGTCGATATTCCACTGTTGAAAAGAAATACAATTTCGCAATTGTCAGGGCCTCTTCCATGTTTACATTAAATACACAGTGGAACTGAAATCCCATGTGAATAAGCTTGTTGGAACTGTTCGTCAGTAAAAAGACGCCATGCCGTCGTCCTCCTACCACTTCCTGTCGACTTCTTCGTCCTTTCCGCTAGTCGTAACACGCAGCCGTGGATGAGGCGATTCGTGATGCTAAAAGCAGTGATTCCATTGAAGTTTTGCAAAGTAAACCAATTTTAGTTCTTGTCAAACTGACAAGAAAACATTTTTTTAACCAAAAAATTTGTTTTTTCGAAAATTGCCATTTTCATTAAGCAAATTTATTTTTGTAATTCAAATTAGCGCCAATTACATGTTTAATGAAAACACAGCTGGGGATGACACGTTGAAAGGCCATCAGTTTGGACTGAACCAGCTCTCTGATCCCTGCAGGTTTCAGCTGATGTCTTGGTTTCTCATCCCTCTCTGCTTGTTTTCAGTACTTTCTGCGTCATTCCACATAACTTCATCTCTGAAGTCATTTGTTTTGGCTACTGTCTATTTGGATCACTCGGGTTATTTTCTGTCAGTATGCTGACTATGAAAAGTGGCTCCGTACTTATTTTACCTGCCGTCTCGTCTTTTTTCCTCTCAGATCTGTTGTAATCAACAAAAAGATGTCGTCTATAACATCTTAATTGATTAAATACGTAGATTTTAATGCGTTAAAACTGCGTTAATCACTTTTTTCTTTACATTCAAAAGTCCAGAGACAGACCCTACCAGATTGTTCCAGATGTAATTTTAAATCATTTGACTTTTTCTGGGTTTGCTTTCAACTCATCTTGAAAATTAGCAAGCAAACTGAAGTTCCCGGCCTGCAGCTTTTCTATTTTCCTAAGAAGCAGCGAATCAGAGGAAAGTGACGGTATTGACTGCTGTGCCTGAAGCTGGACACAAAGGGCTTTTTAAAAGCTCACTGATTGCATTCACAGACGCCTTAAATGCAAACGCGTTCCTGCTTGTGCTGCTGCTCAGTTTTCCAGACGAATACAAAACAAATGCCATCCTTCCAGCTTCCAATCGTTTAATCCAAAGGATTAAACGATTGGAAGATGAGGTCGCTGGCAAATGAGACTAATTCCAAAAAGCTACGAGAGAGCGGAGGGAAGAGGAGCGGGTATTTAAAGTGAAGGCCGTAAGCTGATGTCGTTTGCTTTTATGTCCAACTTTGTGGAAACAACAACAAACTGGTAATAGATAAAGGCAGAGTAAAACTATTAAACATAGAGACTTAGTGCAGTCATGGGAATCATTCTGTTCTGATATTTACTTTTCTGTCTCTTCTAAACTCTGCTGGTATCTGCCTTTAATTAGTTTGCTGGAAATGGACTTCTTTCTACACACTCTGTGTTTTTATGTAGTTTTTCTTATTTTTTTTGTATTAGAAAAAATGTTTTGAACAATTTAGTTTATCATTATATTAGCAGACTCCAACACACTCCTTCATTTGATTTGCCATTCAAGGCTTGGTATGTATAAAGGCTCTTCTGTTTCAGTAAGGTGCATCTGTTTGTCTTGGAACCGACTGTTTTTACAAATCTGCATATTCCTTTGCACATCTGAGTGAACCTTTTAACAATGTAATCTTATTATCTAACCCTTTCAAGAGAAACTCCAGCTGTCAGGCATCGGGATTTTAAACACGAGCTAAAAGTCATCATCACTTTCAGCTTCAGTCAGACAGCAGCTGCAGTAGAGAACTAAACCAGCAGTTTGTTAAACACATCCTGGGCTGTTCTAGTTTAAAAAAAGAACTGAGGAACTGAGAAATAGCAACAACCAGGAGTTAGGGGTCATTTGAGTTCTGGGGATATTTTTGAAAGCATAACTGTAATATTGCACGCCGATGGGCGTCTTGGCTAGATGTCCTATGAAAAGGAGACTTTATCTCAAGACTGTCCACTCCGTCCACGGAATACCGATTGCCTACAGCAGTGGTCACCAACCTTTTTATCACCACGGACCGGTCAAGGCTTGGCAATTTTACTGCAGCCCCAGGGGGCCCGGAGGGTGGAAGAGTCACTCCACACAATCTTTTGCCTCGATTTTCCCCTTCTGACAAGCTTAGAACGTTCCAGCCTGCTGTGCGGTGTGTTACGTAGACCGTCGGGACCACTCCAGTCTAAAATCAGGCATATTCAACATGTTGGATTGTCTTGGCCCTTTTATCTTAAGGAATCAGGATGTTGGTGAGTGAAATCGATTTGTGCCGATCGAACCTCTTGTACTTTTATCGGCCCGTGTCTTGTGAGGTCACAGGGGTTTGGAGAATCGGCCGACAATTCTTAAATTGTGCTGTGTGAGCCAGACTTAAAACTCCTTTCGTCTCCACCACTGCCCTAACGCTCTCTGACTCTGGTCGCTATGGTCGCTATCCCTTCAAAGTAAGATACAGATGCACCACAAAAACAAACATTTTACTTTCATGAAAATTTTATCTCACGATAACGACTAATGGGAGCCCTGAGCTTGTTTCTCTGCAACGAGACGATCCCATCTGGGAGACATTGACACCCAAAGTGTTGCTTATGCACAGGGTGCTACTTGGTTTCTATGTGGTGAAGCAGTTTGAAGCTTCATTGCCTCATTAACAGCCGGTCATCACATCATGCAGAGCAGCTTGGAATGTTGGAATCACCTACCGGGATAAATCCATTCTCCTGTCTCTTCTCTGGGCCTTTTCCCTTAACAAAGAAAATTTCCAAAGAATCTGATCTGTTTCTGTCATTTAATGGTGTCGTGGGAGTGGTGAGGCAGTCGCTGGAGACCCAGGTAAGGTGAGTTGTGGAATTTAATAACAAAAATGTCCAAAAACACACAGTCGACAAGTAAGTAAGTCCGCGGCCAGGCGGCACGGCTGAGCGGAAACCAGGGCTCACACCGGTAGCAACTGGTCACACAGGCGGAACACAGCAATGACGATAAACGACAATTGACGACAGACGCCACGACTTAGACAACCATAGACGAGGACCCGACGAGGAACAAAGGACACAGGAGGGACTAAATACACAGAGGGTAATCAAGGGAACGAGACACACCTGGGAGTAATCAAGGGAAAGCCAAGACAACGAGGAGACTCAGGACACAGGAAACTCAAAATAAACACAACAGAAAAACACGGATCATGACAGTTTCTGGCTCATTTTGCTGCTTGTGGCTCAATGTTGGTGGCAAGACGTAACTGAGAGAATCCGGTTAAAGGATTTTCAAAATAAAAGATCCTCCAGATTCAAATAATACATAAAACGGAAATATTTAATTATTTCCTGTGCGGCCCGGTACCAGTCGGTCCACGGACCGGTACTGGTCCGCATCCCGGGGGTGGGGAACCACTGGCTTATGGCCCTCAGGACAAATCCCTTAATTTCCCACAACCTGAATGGACACTAGAAGGTTTGATGAACTTTATCTGGAAATGTACTTATTGATCCCTAAACGTTTAAGTTTGACAAAAAAAAAAAAAAAAAAAATTAAATCTTTAAATTATCATGTATTTTTTCTTGGTTTGTTACAACAATGAGAATTACAACAAAATAACTTGTCTTTTTATTTCTATGCTGCTTGTTATAAACTGCATAAAGTTCAACTCTTTTATTTTTTCTTGTAGCTTTTCTTTTCCTTGAGAGGCACGAACCAACCCAGTGTGAGGCAGGTTAAGAGAATAAATGGACAGATGATTCATAGGTCAGATTTAAGTGCCTTAATAAATAACAAATCTCCTAAAACAGGACAGGACAAGCACTGAGTGAGACAAAATCCTGTGAACAGCGTTCCTTATCCTATTCATCATGGCAAGGTGAAGGACAGGTGCTTTTTTTCTGTTTGGGAGATTTGTTGCACATTTTGTTTCAGATTTCCAGAATGTAATGCTGAAGTGCCTCAAACAACCCTCAGCTATTATACCGTCCCCAACACAATGGTCTTCGTTGTGACGGACGTCTAACCGCTGCCAAATGCCCGTAAAAAAGGAAACAGAACCTATCTTCATAAGTAATGTTTCAATAAATTTCTGGAGTATGTATATTTTTCCATCTGGATTTAGTTAAGTTAAAACTAAGAAGAAAACATAAATCAATTGCAGCTGTGATCAGCAGTCGTGCCAGAGAATAAAAAACAGAGAACGGTTTCCAAAGCCTGCCATCACCAGTGTGACCACAAAGCTCACTTTCAGTTCTGAACATATGAATTTAGTCCCTTTTTCCCTTTTTTTCCCAAGCAGACCACACAATACGTGTGATGAGCAGATATTGTAGGGGCTCTCCAGATTTCACATCCATTCATTTGTTCTGCCAGAATGTAGATTGCAGCTTGGCCACCTCCTGCCTAAATCATATCCACTGTCATTGGGGGACCTGTAATCAGTGAGGGCAGACTGGTGTTACCATAGAGTATGTCCATGAGTGGAAACTTCAATTGCCTGTGTATGCTAATTACCAGCCTTTGTTCTGTCTGGCGAGGTATGCTCTTCCATGTAGCATTTGAACATTTTATTTTAAAAAAAACAAACATTTGTTTTAAGTTGATGAGGTTTTATCCAGATGGTTTTAAAGTGAGAATTATCTTGGTAGAATCCAGTCTAGTGTTCAGAAGGTCTGGGCCCTCCAGTGTTGGGCGTGGCCTCTGTTGAGGTTTGAAATTGCACCCAAAGTGTGTAATGCTCCAGTTCCACGCTATCACTGGAAATTGCTTGTGCTGTAACCAGCTGTCCTCCACTGCAAATAGGTTATAACCAATATGAACGTTAATATTTGGAAGCGTGACCAACATGGACTGAACGGCTTGGATCACTTCGTCCGCTGCCATTGCTAAACTACAGGCAGACTAGGGTAGCTTTCAGTTAGGATAGCTTCAATGCATTGTATAGATATAGTCGATACATCAAATCTTTAGAAACTGTTAATAGCTTCATCAGAGAACAGAGAACTGCTGCCATGTTACAGGTTTTAGTGCGGATCGCCATATTCCACATCTGCACTGATTTGACATAAACAGGATCTTGTATGTTATTTCTTACATATGCAGACACGGCTTTTGCAACAATAAAGAATTCACTTTAGCTAAAAATATTTGCCTAGACTATCTAAGTCTATCTTCTGCCTGTAGTTGAATTTTGTCCCTCAGCTAGGGGAAAACAGTGACTCTAGGTCTGTTCTTGAGAGGAAGCAGGGAATCCAGCTCCTCTAAAGCTGTGACAGCCCCGTCTGTGCTGCTTTGTTACGTGCGCCATTATAATATTGGCAAGACAAGAAGTCTAAAGACATATTCTTTGAAAAGAGCAACGCAGGGACCACAGGTGTCTGACAGGCAGCTAAATGCATCGCTAGGTTCAGCTTAGAGCTGCAGGAGGAAGGCGGGCGGCACGGCGTTGATAGTTTGATACACAGATATGGTGACAACCTTTTTTCTTACTGTGGAAAAAAAAAAAAAAACCAAAAAAAACCTGACAAATACAACTTTGACACAGGTATTTTTCAACATTATCTATAGAGTAGATTAAGTCCACATATTTGACAAATGTACCATATTTAAATATATTATTTTAAAGAATAATTTGCTCCACTTTTAACTTTTGCAGCTAATTCAAATTTCAACAACAAATTAGTCAGGCTTCAGTACGGACTCCATTATTAGCTTTTGCCTTTCGAAATCAGTTACTGTGTGTCAGGGAACTGAACGTTCACTGAACATGTTCTAACAAAGGAAATTATTTAATATGTTTTAGCAGACAATTAAAAAAAAAACAAAAAAAAAAAAAAACAGAAATTGGATGGTGTCATGCATAATAATAAAAATAGTGTTTGTTATAAAACAGTCAAGCCATCCATCCATCCTACAGGGTTGAGGAGGATGGTGAGAGTTGGATCATCCTGGATAGGTTGAGTCATCACAGATACACACCATTCATACACACACGCACACACACACACACACACACACACTTATGACTATGCTGTAAAGGGCTATTTATACAGAACACACCTCCACAGGTAGAACATCCAGACCTTCTTTTGACAAGGCGACACACCAATCAACCACGACGCCGTGCTCTGGGAAAGATCTTCCATTGAACTGTGTGCTTCTATAAACTTTTATGAGCTTCAGGGAGTATCATAAGATAGTCATACAACTATGTGCTCTTTTTTTAAGAAGGTTAAAAACAAGAGAAGTTGAAAAAGTGAAAACTAGATCAGTCATGCGTTTGAACATTCTTGTAAGGAGATTTTTGGTTTCTTTTAATGTCTGACTTATTTGCTTACCATCTGTCTGGCTATTGAGCTGCAGCGTGTTCCTCTGAAGACTCTTTTATTCTTTGAGGTTATGAATCTGAAATCTAATTTGATGGGTTAAAAATGCAGCAATTCTCCTTTGACTTTGTCCTATTTTTACCTGTGAACATTTCTCATTTTACCACCTGCAGTGCATTTATTATTTTTTTAAAGGCCGTGGAGGCAACTTTTTTTTTTCCATCTCATGTTTTTCTTTTTTGTACAAAGCTGAAGGTTTTTCGGAACCCGACGGATGATATTTACTGCAAACTATTGTGATATAACGGCACGGTTTTACTGTGATTGCAACAGCTAAAAAGCTTTCAACTAGACAGATTTTTTTAAAGTATATTTTTGCTTTCGTATTTGTGTCTGTACCACCCTGTAATCCGTACATTATTCTACGCAGAATGTAGAATCATAAAACAGGGTTAATTCTGGTGCTGATAACCCGTGAGAACTGCTCACGTTTTATTAAATATGCTTAGTGCAGAAAGTCAGTAGATGAAGACACTGTTGTTACAAGGCAAGAATAGCCTGTTAGAATAAAATAGAGCACAAGTAGACATTAATAGATATTCATTGTAATGACACACTGCAAAAACTGAAATCATAATAAGATTAAACGTCTTCAATTAAGTTGATTTATGTATTTTTTTTCTTGGTAAAATATTTTTTCTTACTATAAGTTGTTTATGTTAGAAATTTTTTCTTATTTTAATTTTTTCTCTCTTAAATATCTCAATATTTTAAAGCTTGATGTTGACAAATTTTTACTTATAGCATATAAATGCACGTTTGAAACTAGAATATCGGTACTTTTCGTAACATGTTTTTAAAAGTAAAAATGTCTCATTTCAAGAAAAAAAAAAAATAGACTTCATGACTGACATTGAATCTCTAATAAAAACGATTACAACCAGATGAATTTCATTGTTTTATTGTTGAAGAAACAAGAACTTATATAGTTGTACAGACGGCGGAGCAGTGTGAATTGACATTCGATAATAATAGAAATTGTTCATCATTTTAGATTCATAAAATATGGCTGCATGTATCCACAGTCAGCCAAATAAAGTGATCAGAACATGTTTTGTTCTGATCACTGGATTATTTTTTACTGTTGTGCAATTCAATTATATCCCTCAGATAGTATTTTACCAGTGCAAAGGTGTTGGTCTTGCTGCTGACTGTGTAATAAGAGGTAAACTCTACCAGCTTTACTGCATCAGATGCCTGTGTGAGGTGTGGAACCTCAACCTGATATGCCGTGACATTTCTGTCAAAGTGTACAGTTTGAAAAGGTTTCCAAGCATTAGAATGTAGAAAAAAACTAATTTCTGTTTTTGATCAGTCCAAATTCAGGCAAATTACTATTTGCTACTTTTGCAACGATCAGAGACTTCTCTGTGATGTACCTATTGCCACTTATCACAACCCATCATAATTATTAACGGCAATGTCAGACAAATAAAACCCATAGACATCTATTTAGTTGCCTCCTGTCATTTAAACATTGTGCTGCCGGGTGAGTGTTAAACATTTAATTTCCTTTTTACCTTAAAACTGGGAACTGTTATTCAGTTCGATGACTTCCTTTTAATTCTCCTGAAGTTATAAAAGATTCCTCTGGAGACGGGAGCAGGTCACCGTGTGCTACAGACGACCCCCATGTGAATCGTAGAGCGGCACAGAAAGTGTAGGGAGGATTTGTCCAGCTAATTGTATGAAATTAGCTGGACGGAGAAATAAAAAGTATTCAAGCAATGACATTACTATAGTGCCTGAATCTTCCCTGTAGATATTGTGGGTGGATGTACGCTCCTCTGAGAGGATAATGCCAGGGGATTTAAACCGTTCACTTTTATATGAATATGTGACAATGACGTACAGCCTCATAAAATGATGTTTGCAGAAACCATTGAGACATTTTTACAACTATAGCATTTCCATGTCTTGTCATATATGTTGGCTTAACTAAAAATATGTTTGATGGGTCTAAACATGAAGGGAAAATATAAAACAACACAAAATGGAAGTTTACTCGCTGCAGGTAGGATATTTATATAAGAGTTCATCAAAAAGTTTCTTTAAAAGTTCTGAATTATTATTTTAACGTAATAAAAATAATATTTTTTATTATATATTAAAATAAAAATAATATATACAATTTTTCCACAATAAATCCAGGGTTGTATCAGTTCGTCCTTAACAAGAACTTGTTTAAAAGTCTGTCTATATAAGGATCAACAGTTGTCTTTGTTCATATAAACTATCTTATAATATCACAATTTACAACATAGCAGCTCTCAATTAATACACATTAAATTGTCTTTATCCAAGATTTCACTGTAAAGAAGTATGTTTCGATTTCATATAATAATGATCACTCTTAAATCATGTGACTTAAATAGAATCCACTTGTGGTAAATTCAGCTGAAATCACAAGTGTGTGATTTGGAAAGGCGCACACCTGTCTAAGTAAGGTCCAACAGTTTACAGTGCAGGTCATAGGTCAAACACCAAGCATCAAACCAAAGAAATTGTGTGTAGACCTTCAAGGCACGATTGTTTTGAAGCACAAATCTGGGGGAAGGAGCCCAGAAAATTTCTGTTGCTTTGAAGTTCCCAAAAAGCTCAGTGGAATCCATCACTGGTCGAGGTGGAACCAGCAGGTCGAGTATTCATGACCTCAGGCTGAATCCAGCAGGACAGCGGCCCAAATCACATGATCCCCATCTGACAGGCTTCAGAACCAACCTGTGAACGTCTTGAAGTGGCCAAACCAGAGTCCAGACATGAATCTGATTGGACAGCTCTGGAAAGAGAGACGTCTCCATCCAACCTGGAACAGAACAGAGCAAACTGCCTGAAGAGAGGAGGGCTGAGCTGGAGGCTGCAGGTCCAGACTGGAGGCTGTTAAAGCTGCCAGAGGAGATCAACAAAGTATTAAACAAAGTCTGTGAATACCTACATAAACATGTTTTGAAAAAAAGGTTTCCACATTGTCAGACTGAAGTATTTGTGTGTAGAACTTTGAGGAAAGAGATTAATTTAACACAATTTGGTATTCCTAAATCCTCCTCAGACATGGGTGTGTGTGTGTTTGTGTGTTTACATGGTTGTTTGTCCAGTCTGTCTCTGTGTTGCCTTGGGATGGACTGACGACCTGTCCAGAGTGACCCCACCTCTCACCCGATGACCTCTGGAGATAGGCACTAGCGATTGGATGGATGATATTTGGTTTCTATAAATGACATACGGGCCTCTATATGGTTCAAGTTCTGCCATCTATTCATTTTCTATTTCAAAACAGATTTCTGGTTGCCTTCTCAAATCTTTAGAGGCAACAAGAATTCAACCAATGAATGAAGGTTATCTGCCTTCATTCATTGGTCAGTTTTCTTATTAGTCCCATTGAAATCCAGTCTGTAGATTACGGACTTCAAAGTGAAAATGATATGAACTCAGCCTGCCTCAACGCTGTCATCAAATATTAATACACTACTGACACTTACTCATGGTTTAGCAATGAAGAGGAAGTGGCGCTGTGGAATACACATGATGCCAGATCACGGGGCCCGTCGCTCATCAGAGTCCAGAGAAAGTGTGTTGATAAAGACAGCAGAATGATGGTCATAAAAATTTTAGTCTTCATGCAAATCTGTAAGAACTGACATGACACTTTGCTAGCCCTGAAAATGGATGCCGCTGGACGCAGCACTAGATGCCTTTTATGGCGCATTGATCTTGAGACCTGTGGAAATGAAATGAGATGGATAAACAATTCTTGGGTTAACTGCTCAGTCGCATGTTCAACTATTTTCAAAGGAAAGCAGAACTTTAGAAACTTTTCAGTGCGGTTTTAGATGCTGCTTTTCAGTAAGAGTTCATAATGACATTGCTCAGCCAGTTAACGTCTTGACCTTTCAGTGACCTTTAACACGGTGGGCCACTCTGTCCTTTAGTTTTACCTTCATGGTTTTGTCAGGAGCCGTTGCACTGTGTTAAAGTGGGTGATGACGTCATTTGTGTCTGACAGAACCTTTTCTGTCCCACTCAAAGCCTCCACTTCCTCTAGTGCAACTTATTCTATGTGGGGTTCCCCAGGGCTCCATACTGGGCCCTCTGCTTTCCTCCTTCTACAAGCTGCCATTTGAATATATTATAAACCAACACAATGTTAACTTACAAATGTACTTATCAATATGGCAAGTAGCTTTGCTAGGATACAGTAAGACACTGCTTTCTAACCTTGACAGAATCTCAGTTAAACTTAGTTTAAGCTTAGCTATAACCATAGCTTAGTTATGGTTTAACCATTTTGAACAAAAAAACAGAATGGACCTTATTTGGGGAAAGCTGCTACTGCTCTTGGAAATGTGACCGTAGTGTCAAAAGCTCTCTACGGTTGACAAGGATTTGCAATTTGACAAATAAATCTCTTTTATTTTTCAGTCCAGATGTTACTCTGAACAAAGTCAAGCCTTTTGTAAACTGCTGTGACCTGGAGAAGGCTGTGACATGAAGAGCCATGCAGCTTTTTGATCAGGATCAGGTGGTTTTTCAGCCATATTGAAATAGATGTATTTCACAAAATTACAATGGAAACACTTTTTTCTCATCTCACAAGTCACATGATGAACAGCCAGATGTTACTACCGGTGGAAACAACAAAGAAGACGCAAGGCAGCAGGAGGACGATGGTTTCCCCTCCACCCTCTCAGCAGCGCACACCTGGTTCCAGCAGAGTTCTCACATCATCAAAGTCAATACAAATGTGTCACTCCAACATGTTGAATCTATAATTCCTCTGTAAAATCACCAACTACAATTTCCCCAAATTGCCACATATGTAGCCGCTCCCAAGTAGGCGGGGCTTGTTGCTCCAGTGCCTGAATAAAACACAGACGTCTCCTCTGATTGGCTGACAGATGATGAGAGCTAGCACTGTGACGAATTATGAATACATCTGACGTAACTGTTTACATCTGTCGCTGCCATGACTTTTATTGACTTATTGTGCAAACTTGTGATTTTAATTTAATTTTTTTATTTAATGGAAACACTACACATGCAATCTTCTGTTTCTTCAACTTTAGGAGGACATGGGCAAAGATTTGTGCACATTTGTAATGGACCGCAGCTAGTGAAGATGTAACACTGACATCGAATAGCAACCCATACAGAAAAATCTTCTGGCATGTAAAAACAGGCCCATTATGAAAAACTATTTAAAACCTGATATGTGTTTAAAAAAAAAAAAAAAACTATATATATATATATATATATATATATATATATATATCAGCATAAGAATCCAAGAGAATCAGAGAAGAAAGGAATTACTTGTTGGTCTATGTTAAATATTTGAGATTTACGTAAAGAATTTATCATAAATGCTTAAAAAGGTCATTTTTAAAACATATAACAATGAGTTTCTAGGCATAGTGAGAGAGGTGGTCAAATTTCTGATATGACTCCGCAGGCAATTTTCACCCAGACTGAGCATCTTTCTAACCTTGTCTGACTGTGGCTTTTAATGAATAGAGTTTCACTGCAGAGTCCCAAAGACCTGAGCCACGGCACACAGAAAACTCAAGAGATGTAACGTTATTATCTGGGGTGACTGGCAGTTCCCTTGGAGTGGCACAAAATGATTCGGTGTTTCTTGTAAAATTAAATAATTGACTCAGAAAGTTTTGCGCTCAGCTGAGGCACAAGGGAAGAAAGATTTGTTCTTCAACATCTTCAAGACTTTTTATCTTCACCAGTACAAAAAGCTCATGACTATAAAATCTTTATTAATGATCTTAACATTCAGGCAAATTGTTGTTGTTTAGTCAGTTCCTCTCAGCCTGTGGTCGTCAATCTGTCGTAACATTGTTCCATCCACAGTTCAAGCTCTCATTAAAACACTTAAAGCACTCACGTCCCACACAGATGTGAGCTTTTATAAATTCGGCTTCATGGAGCCTCGCATGGGCTGAAGTGGAAATTGGTGACGTCTGATGTCCGTCAAAAACTCCCACTTCTACTCCGACTTCAGCTGGCTGGACTTGTGCTTGCTGTATGTTTAGCTCACTGTTTTTGACTTTGCATTTTATGTAGGGCTACAACTAATGCAACTCTTCTAGTAAATCGACATCCGTTCAGTTTTTTCTCAGGATTAATCGAATTAGAAAAAGTTGCCAGCTTCTGCAGACTGTTGTTTTAACCACTTAAGCTTATTTTATACAATATTATATTATATATAACCGTGCTGATTAATAAAGTATAATTTGGTTTATCTGTCAGCTCCTCTTTAAAATGAAAAAAGAAAAAAAATTGTTCTGTGTTTTCACAAGCAGAGAAAATAGAAAATTGTACACTGTGCTGCCTATCACCTTACATAAGTATGTGATAAGGAAGAGAAACAAAAAGACATAAAAACAAAAAACAAAAGGTACAATGTCACATTCACAATGGTCGGCAAACATTTACAGACATATTTAAAGCCTGACATCAACACAATCATATCTCGCCGGATGATCAAAGAAAGAAAAAGAAAGATGCATAGTAATACAATAGTTTAGGACCTTTCTTGTTTAAATGAAAAGATATTTTGGTTTTGACGAGATACAAAATTCTTTTCTGGCCCTGGCAGCTGAAGGTTTCCTTAGAAACCACTGAACAGTTGTATTTACTTAGATTGAAGCGTGAACACAGATGGTCTCCTTTGACTGATGAGGCAACTCCTGGTACCAGTGAGATCTATTAAGGGGGCAAAACACCGGGGCATAAAACAGCTTTTCAGCAAGAAATAAAAATTCTTCACAACACATTTTTGATCTCACAAAAAAAAAATAAAATAAAAACAATAAAGACACTGAGATCTGTAGTCCCAACATGAAAAATGTAAACAAAAATATAAGAGGTTTGAGTAATCTTGCAAGGTCTGCCTGATGTAATGAATTTTCCTCTCACGCGTTTAACTGGCTTCATATTTTTAAAAAAGCTGGTGGAGAACAAAGTCCAATAAATTTGAATGTGAACGCTCTTTGCCTTTTTGCAATCCAGAAAAATGTTGGGGATTAAATTGTTGTTTACACCCCTGTAGAAATTTTTTTTAGCAAACTTTAGATGATGTTTCAAAGGGCTGCAGGTAGAAAAACCTTTTTTTCTGATACATGAGAAGAAAAGTAACCTCCAATAGTTTGGAGAAAAAGAGAAAAAAAAAAAGAGATGAAAAGTTATTGAACAAGATGATACAAACCTGTTTCACCTTCTCCATGCTTTCTACATACTTTCTGTATTGAACAGCAAATTTGTCTTTAATTTCTAATTGAGCTCTTTCATGGAAACACTGTCTTTTGTATTTCAAAAGAGACAAACAGCCGCTTTTGAAAGTCGTACCATTTCCAGGTGATTCAAATTGTACGACTTCTGTTTTTTAGTAACACTAAGTTCGCCTTCAGCACAAAGAAAAGCAATTTGAAGTATTTTGTTTGTCCTAGAAACACATAAAAAACGGTTCTCTCCTGGTGTAAGATTTTAATTGCTTTACTTCTCCTCTACAGGCAAAATAATGGAAATATGTTAAAGCTCTACGCAACAAAGGAAAGCGTTTAAGTCGGATGCCGAGACTCGTCTTTCAGTTGTGAATCTCAGCACAGAGTCAAGGATCTTCTAATTTCTCAGCATTTTGTGGAACTGCTCACAAAATGAGGCATTTTTGAGTTTTAATTGGAGAGAAATGTTACAAACAGACGAAGACTCGACTGTCAACAAAGTTAAAATTCAACCTCGAAGCGAGGCAATCAAGTGCTTTACAGGAAAAAAGAAGTGTGTTATAAGAAGAAAAGAATACTTTGAAAACAAACATTTATATCAGCTGACACAAAGCTTTTATATTTTGTGCTACAGCTTTCAGGTGCGTCCCTCGTCCAACACGTCTTAATGAAATGGCTGAATTACCTGCTCAGTTCTTTAGAGTTGTAGTAATGACCTGATTAGTTGACTCTGGTGTGTTGAAGCAGAGATGCGTCTAAAAGCTGCAGGACACAAGAAATCCTACAGGCCTGGACGGATCTAACACCGTTTACGTTCCAGTGTGCAAACGACTTTATGGTTCAGCGCCACGCTTCCTGTCTTCAGTCCTTTTCATTGACACGAAACAACAAGTCGGCTTGTTTGCTACTGAGACGAGGAGGACATTGCTGTTTTTGTTGCACTTCGTGCAGGTTTGAAGAAAGACTACAAACACTTGGCGTTTTGGATGCTGTTAAGTCAAACAGTGTTTGGTCTTTGCTCAGCCACGAACCCCAGAGATTAACTGCCGCCATGATGGATGACCTTTTCAACCCTTGGCTTGCTCCCAGAGGGAGCAACAGGAGAAGGGTTGAAGAGGCAGCCATTCTTTTGTGGAGAGATTATCTGCAGGGTGCAGAAGCTATTTAGCAAAAATTCTCAGCTTTATCTACTATGGACAACTGATAAAGTGCGACAGGATCTCTAAATAACCATAATTTAGCCAAATAGAAACCTTGCAGCTCTAAATAGGTGAAGAGGTATTGCAACTGGAAGATTTTGGATTTAAGAGAGAGAAAAAAATATTTCTTAATCACTTAAAGTACTTTAATTCATACAATGGATGCCCATCTTTCCCAGGGTATGCTGACAAATGCGAAGTTACACAATTATAAAGAAATAAATGAAATTAGTTGCAAATGAGGTCAGATAGTCTACTGTCTCACTGCACTGTTAGAAATAGTAGCCTGATTTCCATGTGGGTGGATTAACTGAAAAGTGTATATTTTTCATACGTCCGTCTGAAACAACCAATTGACGCGTCGTCCTGGAGCAAATACAGCCTGCAGGTAATGATTTCTGACATTTCTTTCCCTCTTTCTCCCTCTTTCAGGCAAAAACTTCAATCCTCATCTATAAAAATTGATTCCTGTCACATGGAAAGAAACATCTGGTGGTGAGCTGAAGGTCACAAATTCCAGACAGATTCTTGCATGTCTCTCTTTCTCACTTTTTTCCACCCCTCTCTCCTCTGCAGGCAGTATTGATTTGTGCCAGGCCTATTAATCCTGACAAGATTGTTGCGTACTGAAAATGCATCTCGAAATGCGGCCTCGCTGAAGGAAGAGAAACGGCTGAGCCGCACAAAACACCTCTCAGTAAACTTACAGAGGCAGGTTGTTACGGTTGGATGAGCTCCAGGTTTGTGAATGCTAAGCCTATTTCTTTACACAAAATGTTAATCAAAAGTAAGTTAAATTACAACTATGTATGAAGTGACAATGTTTATTTCCTTTTAAATGTGTTCTCTTTTCAGAAATAAATAACATTTTACAACCTATAACTTACATGTTAACTTATCGATGATCCTGCATGTTTTAGTTCTTTCCCTGGTTCAGGACACCTGAACGTAATAATGATTCATTAGCACAACATTATGATGTACTGAAGAGGCAGTTGGAAAATGGCAGGACCACTGGTTTATTTTACTGGGTTGGATGCGAGATGCGCCGTTGCTTTGCACCAACTCAGGAACATCAGAGGTCGGAAAAATGACACAATCGTGCCAAGAATCAGAAAAAAAGGATGCGATCCTCACTAAGACAGCTGGATGACAAGGTCCAACCGGATCACATTTAACAGATCTGTAAAAAGATTTAATCTTAAAAGAATAACAATGTAGTGGGAAGGAGGGAAGCTATGCTAACTTGACTTGACAACATTAACATGCGGATGTTCTGCAGAATTGGGTTCAGTTAGACATGATCAGCAAGATCATCAATAGAGCAGGTGTTTAAACTCGCTAATCAACACCGGTAGTGTTCGTCTGATCACTTATCAATAAGCTCAAAATGAACAGTAAGCTGAAAAACATCAAACTGTAACCGGATGAATTTTCTGTTTGTGGGTTTTATGTTCTGGTGTTTGTGTGGAAAACGTTTTGCGTGTTTGGTGTACAATCTCTGCTCTGTCTGGTGGTGGAGCTGTTGTCGGTCGGTTGGCACGGCAACGTGTGTGTTAACCACAAACCCGACAGAGTGACAAAAAGGCAGAGAATGAGTAGTTTTGAGTTGTTCCCCTGTTTTTCACTGTCATTTTCTCTCTTACCTCTGCAGTCGCTGTAGTTTCTGAAAGTCCAATAAATGACGAAAAAAAAAATGCATTAACTACCTTATTCCTTTATAGCAGACATAAGACAGGATGAAAATTTTCTCAAAGTGTAGAACAATGCAAAATTAAATTGCTCAACAGAAACAAAATTGTGTAAAGTTCTCTGTTGCATCTCTACAGACCTGACAAATCAGACTGTCCATCGATTTATATCTTGGGAGAATATATAGTGTACATATCAAAACATAGGAGTTTTATCATTCTTAAATTATGCTAGATTTAAGAATGATAAATAGAAATCGGTTAAGAATTAAAGGCCCCCTGCTCATGCCACATCACAACGATAAGGTTTGGCGCACGTCACTAGCAGTGATGTCCAATCCAGCAGAATACATCTGATCCGTATGATAGCGTCACAGGGAACCTTCTAAAACATGGCAGTGGTGCCTGAGGATCAGGACTGAGAAACCTTCTTGTTTCACGTCGCTAGCGAGCATCTACGTATTTGAAAAACCAGGAATTTCGCCGGTCGCTTTGCTGTAAGAGGAAGTTATAGAGGATAACGGCGACACAGGAAGTCGTTATGTCAGGATGGAAGATGGTGGTGGAAGAAACGAAGAAGACTTCACTGGAGAAGGAGTAAAAAGATCAAAGTGGGGACAAACATACGTCAGCGGAAGATAACTTTAAACCCAGAACAAATAGCACGTTGAAAATTTACCCTGGAAACAAAATGAAAAATCTAAACCTAACTCAAACAACAAACAAACTGAAGGTTTGCTTGGTGCAGCAGTGCTGGTGCTGAATCAGACCAGAACTGACAACAAGGGAGATTCCCCTGAAGACTCCGCCCTGTAATCACCTCTCTTCATTTCCCAGCATCAGAAAAAAGAAAACGGAGCCAGACAACAAATAATGAGCAGCTGAACGATTATCTTCAAGTTAAACAGATGGGATGTTCTGAAAGGCTTTACAATTTGGAAACTCTAAAAAGGTAACAACCCATTTCCTCTGCTCCACCTGCGCTGCGAGGAGGACTGATTGGTATACAGTCTCTAAATTTCTCAGAGGTGAGAAAAACAAAATGAAGGGAAAGCACCGAACATCTGTTGCAGCCGCTCTGCGTACATGACCTTCTTCTGTGCCACATCTCATTTTTGGATTAATCCCACCTGGGACTGTGTGGCTCACAAACAAAATTTCCTAAATCAATGATCAATTAAAGAGGCTTGCAGATTGAAGCGATGAATAGACATTCACACTTTTTCTCCTCTAACTCCAGTTTCGGTTTGAGAGACTTCCACCTGATTTCCCCGTTACTGTCGGTGTTAATGTGTTAAAAAGTCGCCTGCTCAGAGCTGCTCCTGAATAAATGAAACATTGGCCAACATTTTGACGTGTACACATTTTGATGAGTACTTTCACCAAAACCAATGCTTGTCCCACTGTCGACTGCATGCTGTAATTTGTGTTTTTATTACGTAAAGCACCTCGAACCGCCTGGCTGCTGAGACGAGCTGTACAAATAAACTGGATTGATTGATTGGTTAAAATGCAAAATTTGCAGAAAATGAAAGAAAATAATAATTAAAAAGTGCCCATTACAATCTATGCTGAAGATTTTATGTTGTCAAACTGAACCAAATGTGCACTTTAAGGCTTTAGCTTCGTTCAGCTACTTCTTAAAAAATGTTCAACCTTTAAAGCATAAAAACTGAGCTCCTCAGTAATATGGGCCGCATGTCTTAGTATATTATCTCCATGTAGTTCTTCTCGTGTACAGCCTAATTTTCTGACAGGGATCATTTAAGTTTCACATTATTCTTCATCTGCCTCTTATCTTAATAGGTCTTGGCTTTTCCTGATTGCAGTACCCAGAAGTCTGTTCCGTCTAATGTAAGTTCCCCTGAGCTCGGTGTGTGGGAGAGTATTTTAGGCACTCGCAGACAAGCAAATCGCACTTGAGCTGACAAAGAGATTTTTACACCTGATGATGATGAAAGCAGGCAAATTATAAAGGATTTATTGACGCAAATGTAGAACGACAAGGCAGCAGTGGAGAGGATAAAAGTCTTAGTCTCTTTGTCTACCCATCCCCTACATAAAATCTATATTATGGGACCTTTTTCTTAAATGCAGAAGTCTCAGGAAAGGTTTCGGCATTATAGATCGCATAACGAAATAAAGACAGGGGTTCAAATCCAAATGTTCATCTGAGGGATTTTTAGGATATTCTCCTCTTCTGTGACATTGCTGTAAATAGACCATAATAGACTTCTGGAGTCAGACTCCCCCTGGTGATCTGAAAGGATTAAGCTGGTATGTAAAAACAGAAGGATGGAAGGAAGGAAGTAAAACTGCAACACCAAAACAACATCACCTCCCAACATGGCAGCTTAACTAACTACAAAAAGCACCAATGTTGCTAATTGTATCTTTTAATCCGATCAGAAAAAAGGACCAGAACTCCAAACCTTGCTCGTCTTATTTCCGATATTCTTCTAAAACGGTGCATGAAACTTAAGGTTTTAGTGTTATTTGCTCATTTTGTGAGCAGAACTAATGTGTTGCCTTCCAGGGTTGCAACCCCCTGCTGTTAGGCTCTAGTAGAAACTTCCAGAGTGGAAGGATTTTGTTTCTTTGAAAAGGGTTTTCTGGAGTGGAAAGTATGCTGAAACACTTCTTTTTTTTCCCTCCAACATATATTTATTCATTTTTGCTTTTAACAACGAAACACAAAACAAAAAGTCAGCATCAAGGTCTAAAGGAGAAACCAAATAAAGTTAAGGTGCTCACAAGTTATTGTTGGGAAATTTTGCATATGAGCACAAGGCTGGAGGGTAAATAAAATAAAACCCAGAGGTTTAGGTTTTATTCATTTAATACAGCGTGCCATGGCAAAGGGGAAATAATGCAGAAAACCACTCATGTTCTTCTTTTTTCTCGATCTCTGTGCTACGCTATACACAGACCCATTGCCATGGCAACTGACGACAACATCACTAATGGGTCAGGATTCAACACCAAAAAACATGCAAACATTCCCCACACAAAGAACAGAAGATTCAGTCTATCACAATTTTATGCTTTCAGGCTTGATGTTTATTTTGCGATTATTAATGCCACTATTAACAAGTGATCACTGTACATTAGCTACCACTGTGGTAACTAGCCTAACACGGCGGTGGTTGATCGTCTAATTTAAACACCTGCTCTACTGATGGTGTGTGAGTCGCCAGTATTTTTGTTTTTTTAACTGAACAGAAACACACAAACTTCCACAGCTCAGCTCATGTTAAGGTTGTCAAAGTCAAGCTAGCATCACTGACCTACTTCCCTCTTGCTATTTTTGTCTTAATTAAAACGTTCGCCTGATCTTATGTTATTGTTGTAGTGTTGACAGTTAGTAGCAAAGCCTTTTTTCTTTTCTATATCACATTTAAGATTTAGTATATTGACAACAGCTAAAACCATTTTTGGTCATCGTCGGTAGGCAGGTTTCGCCCTCCAGCAGGGAGGTGGGGAAACGATCCTACACGTCTATAGTCCAAGTCTAAGAGTAAATAAATGCTTGAGACAAGATGATGGACACGTGTCCTTCAGTATAGTCTCAGAAAGGTTTCCAAATGCATCTAAAGATACAGTCTTAGAGTGAACTAGGTGTGTTAAAAAGTCAAGTGGAATATATTCTAAGATGGACTTCCTCCACCCAAAGACACTAGGCGACTTATTGGAAATCCATTACAGTAAAATAATCTTTCAAGAACAAAAGGTTAGAATATGATACAACGTGTCGATAGCAACACATTCAAGCTTATTTAGTAATGATGATGGCGTGTTTGATCCAGTATGTTCGCCCATTATGACCGCATGGGCGAACCTTCCCATGCGGTCATAAAGTAGATATCGCTGTCTATGAGAGAAAAGATGATGAAAATGAGAGACATTTCCAACTGTCTCTCTGAAAACGTCCTTCACCGGCTGATTTCTGTGTTTACAAAATGTTCCAATCGAGGTGGAATAGGACGAATTAGACAGCCTTGCTGAAAACGAACAAAAGAAGCTTTTATATTCACCCTCCCAAAGAGGCATAAAGTTAATCTCTTTACAAATGTTGGTGAGAGTTGACCAAATGAACAACCTGTGTATCAGATGCATAATGACTCAAAGGAAGATTTGGAGGTGTTTTTGAAAAAAGAAAAAAAGGTTGCATAAATATTAAAAACTAAAGCGCTGATGGCTTTGCTTTCTTTTTTTTTTTTTTTTTAGTCATACTGTCATGTGACAAGGGCCAATTCATGGTGTGCCTGGTCTGGCACATGTCCACTGGTGGGGTAACACATACTGAGAGATTGTGAAAATACTGAAAATGTGTGTTTGAAATTTCTCTTTTTCTTTACAAGATAATTACTCTCACCCTGAGAGGAGTGTAATTACATAGGTGGGCTGACATTATTCAAATGAAACACAGTTCGGCAAAATAGTTCTGTTTATGTGTTTTTGTGACTGTGATTTATTTCTGGTAAAGGAGTAAAATGGAAAAACATCCATTCCAGTGGAAGTGGAATTTTTATTGGTTGTTAGGGGAGAACATGTTTTCCCAGAACCGTTTTTAGTGTAACTGAATATTCACAAAAAATGTAAAATCTATATAATTATGCAAAAGCCATGGTCTCATGATAAATAGCTCATAGCAGGAGACCTTCCATCCAGTTTCTGTGAAGTACAAAGAAACGTATTTTAGTGAATTGAATGTGCCAATAATCTGGAGAGCAAGAAATTCTGATATTAGACATGTGGAAGAAGGTCCAATGTTATTTTCTGTAACAAAAACTAGAAGTATAAAATCATTTTAATGAAGTGAGATAAAAATATAAACCAGACTTTGCAACAGTTTTCTATATGTATATATATAAAGGTGCACAGTTTTTTTTTATTAGTCATGCATTAGTATGACGAAGACGTCTGTAGGTATTTGATGTATGAAGTGAAGCCTGTCTGTATTTTCTTCTGTTTTCAGTAGTTAGAACTTACATTTTGGCTTTAGAAATTACATCAATGTTTTGTTTTGTTCTGTCGACCAGAAAACGAATTCTGAAAATAATGCATAATTAGTAAGACTATTAGTAGCGGCGGAAATAACTCATTAAAAATCTAATGTTTATTGTAAAATCATTCCGTTTTTGTAAACACAAATTTGTAGGAGAATTACATCTTGTTCCATAAGAACGTGGGCAACCATTTCAAGGTCTCTGACTGACAGTAAAACACACACACACACGCACACACACACAGATTGAAGAGAAACTAATTACTCTCGCCGAAGAAAACTCGGCTCTTCTGCTTCTCAACACAAAGGTGAACTTGTCAGGAAGAACGCGGTAACGTCTGCGCCAGGATGAGGTAAAATGGTCAGTGCCTGAGACAACTTAAAAGCAGCACATATAGACGGCATCTTATGGATTTGTTAAGTGCAGGTGGCAGGGCGAGAAGTGTTTCCATCCCATCTACTACCTCCACACAGAGGAGAGAGGTTGAGCACGGTGAGCACATAAATATTCATTTAATCTAGAGACACGTAAAGTCTCACGTGAATTTCAAGTCCATCATCAGGCATGTGTAAGGTGCCTCCTCTCCTTAGTGTTACCACGGCTAGAAAAGAAGCCTGTACTACTAGCACTTATCCTGTTCAACAAAATATTTAATAATAGTTTTGCTTCATCTGTTTATATTTTCAGTAGAATAGTAGGTAAGGAGGGGAAAAAAAGCTTATTGCAGCCACAAAAGAAAGGAAAAGATTTAGATAGTAAGCACTTGAAGGAATATTTCTAACATTCACCAACATTACTTTGAACAATGTAGAAAAATTCATGTATTTCTTGAAAACCTTTTATTAGAGCCTTTGGGAAAAGGCAATATGTAGAGATACTGCACTGTTTCACATTCAGATTGATTCACCTGGGAGAAAAAAAAAAAAATCTGAATTGTAAAAGATAAAACTGAGGAGTCCAACATGTGAAATAGTTATTTTTTACAAAACAAATATTTAAAAAAAAAATTTTTTTATTACTTGCAGAAAACAGTTTGTGGTTCTATATTCCCGTGTTACTAACTGAGTGTTAGGACTGTTTTGTACTGGGCCAAAGATGTGCTGACGGAGAAATTATCCAGGCGGAACTGAGAAACTTGACAAAAGGAATTTGGAATGTCATAAAATGTCATATTTTTGCGTTTCATCTATCAAATGTCCAAGGATGGAAGTGTCAGAAGGTTCAGTATTGACCCGATCGCTGCAAGCTCAGCTTTCTCTCAGACTGACAGCCATGTGGAACTCATCTCACTGCAGCGCTGCGTAACACAATGCATCAGTAACTATGACTCGCAAAGTAAAGTGATTTATTTATGAAGCCGGAAACATTTAGTCAGTAAGCTCAAGCTATCAACCAGTCATGGTCATCAATGAGAGATAGCAAGCTAGCATTAGCTTCCTGTTTCTGTGAATTCCTTCCTCAGAAGAGATCCTGGAGGTTAGGAGTCAAAGTTGCGATTTTTTTTAAGCCTTATTTTTGCCACAGCATCGTCTTACAAAGTTTAAATTGCTTCTCATGAATTACCAAGAAGACAAGAGCTTAACGTAGTTAATATTTATAGTCCAAACAACACTCCTACTCTTTTAAAAGCAGCACCTTAATGCAAATCAATTCATGTCCCAAGGAAAGGTCAAAGTGCAGAAGTAGAATGCCATATTATAAATTCAAGTTAACATGAACTGTTTATACAGTAGAAGTAAATCACACAGAACATCTCAAAATAGTTTTTGCATTAAAAAAAAAAAAAATCTTTTCAGTCGTATGATTTCATCTTGCGGTTCGGCTTTCGAGAGACTTTGTGAAACAGGAAGTTAAATAAGAAGGAAGCTGAGGGGAACAGTCAAATTTGAGCTGAATTCAATGATTGGTCAAATGTCCATGCAAAATGTGTGAATGATGAGTGAATTTACATTAAGAGTTTCAGTCACAATTTCCTGTTGGGACTGACAGCTGACCAATTTAAAGCAAAAGAATCTGCCTTTATGTGTAGCTCAATTGGACCCTAAAAACATCATGAAGAACGTCAGATAGTTATGAATTAGTGTTTAAGTGCAAACATGAGTGAAACAACGATGAGTGAAGAAAACCAAAAGTTGAACAAGTTCTGTAGAGGGATGAGAGATTCCTCTGAACCCATGAGAGACCAGGCTGCTTCACGGACAGCAGAGCCTCAATGCCCTGGTGATCCCTGGTGACCCCATGGTGACCCCATAGTGACCCCATGTTGACCCTGGTGACCATGGTGACCCAGCCACACCACTGAGCAACTGAAACACAAGCAAACAAACTCAAAAGCAGCACTCAAGAGAAGTGGATTCATCACAACACAACCCTGTTATTTCCTTCCTGTTATTTCTAGAAGAAAAAAAAAAACTATCAACAGTTAGTTTTTTCTTCGTCAACATATAGAAATAAAAATTGAAAGTGCAGTAAGCGCAAAATTAAGCTGTTCCATCAGCTTTTACCAACTGAATAACAGAAACAAGGCAGTTCAAAGTGCTTTACATCATAACAACACAAAAGTACAAAGTCATTGAACACAGTCAGTTATTGAAGCATCACATTTTGTCCAGTAAAATCTTAACAGCTCAGCCAGTCGTACGGATCACTTGTACTAAGTTTTTAATTAAATTATTACCATTATTAATTATAACTTTACAGCAATAATGTTAGTATTTTTTTTTTTACTTCAGTCACCAAATCATATTGCTGTTGTTCAAAGCAAACATATGTCTGAAAAGCAAAACCCTGTGTATCATTAGGTTGCATACAGCAAAATCGAATTTGAAAAAATTTGAAACAATAAAGTTGATTCCTAGAATAACTAAAATAACCTGTTGAGATGATGGCAGCAACCTTGTTCTAGGTAAAACTAAAAGGAAAATCAAAATACATGCCGCATTTTCTTGGAATATATTTTTCTTTTTTTTTCTTCTTTTTTTAAGTCTAACACCACCCTGCTCCAGTAGCCTTCACTTACTCAAAAAAGTAGAATAAATTATATTTGAAAAAGCCTAAATTAATGTGTGCCCATAAGCTCAACAAATGGATAAAAAGTCAACATAAAGCAGGTAATATTGACTTCACAGAAACAGATGTGAGTGGATACGTTGATAAAACCCTCCACAATTCACTGCAGTCCTTTGGCTAAAATAGCAGCGACTGACACCACCAAGTGCTCGTAGCTCTTTTCACCAATCACCATGGAAACACTGATGTGATGCCAAAACAAGTCACAGCACTGAAAAACTACACATTAGCTCCACTTCAAAATATTAAACAAAGAATAACCAGGAAGGTTGAAATGGATGAAGTTTATAATTAAGGCTGCCTATAGGAGCCGACTTCCTCACTCTGCCTCCTTCACTTCACTTGCACCTGCATTATTTGCTGTTTCAGTTTTTAACTTGATGTTCTCTCCGGTTTTCAGTCTTTGTGGAAGCTTCGTCCGGCCTGCTGCTCTGTTTAGTGGTGGCACTTCTGTCCTGCCGTTAGCTGATATAACGCTGCCAACAACTTCTATAAAAACTCTCCTTTTATAGATGATACAGCTGGTCCTCTCTTCTAGATAGAGCTGCTGACTGAGCTTCTTCTGGAACTGACTTTTATCCTGTGTAGTCTTTAAAACCGCCTCAATGACTCCATGTGATCTACTGGGTTTCCTTAGATTGAAAACTTTAATTGGAATGTTAAACTGAACTTGATCCATTGTTTGATAAAAAGGATCAATTGGAATGTGTGCATGGTTGAATTGAGTGTTTTGTTTTTTTTGTTTGTTTGTTTGTTTGTTTGTTTTTTGTAATGTGCTGAAGGCACACCAATGTACCCCACACTTACTGAAAAGAATAATGGTGTTATAAATCACACTCCGCACTTTTAGAATCACTGGACTCATTTTTATACGTCTTACTTTATAATAACATTTTAAACTCAGTAAACTTTGTTGCTTAGCATCCTACAATAAAAGCTTACTTGTATTGTTACAATCTGTGTATTTATGATAAAAACAAAAACTACATTGAGCTGCTTATGAAGAAATAATGATCATGGTTTAAGTCTTTCAGGCCTAATTAGCTCTACAATAATTAAGATTATCCCAGACTAATCAACAAAATGAGGTTTATTAATGTCCAAACCACCAGTTTACAATGCAAAGCAGCTCAGAAAACACAAAACATTCTTTTGAGAAATGTTTCTTTAGTGTGCTAAACTAGAAATTAGTAACCCTTTTTGGACAATTGAGTCCTGGTTTATAGATCTGTCACAGCAGTGATAAAAAATAATTCAGTGTTTTTGAAAGCCAACATGGTGGCTTAAACTGACAAAGAACAGGACATAGCTATGATTAGCACTGAGCTACCTTTCACCCCAGTAGCCACGTTAGTTTAGCTGGCAATAAACATTTGAGAAAATGGAACATTTTTAGAACTATCGCATATCTTTAAGTGGCAAGAAAGGGAAGAAGAAATACCCATAAAGTAGACAAGTTCACATTAGCAGTGATGAAGCCGCTTATTGGAATAAAGTTTGAATAGTTTGAATCACTGCTAGCATCAGCTGTTGCTTGCTATTAGATATTCTCTGTTTGTAACAGTTTCAAGCATCGATATAGCAAAACACAATGACATGCACAATAAAACTTTATTTGAATTGTCAACCCTACACTTATTTTGTCATGACTTGTGATTGTTTGGTGAGGATAGGACGCGGCTGTACTAGTGAGAGATGATGGATTTAATGATGATAACATATTTATCTCTGTCCAGACAATGTCTTACTGGAGAGATTGTCCAATAATCTCTCCAGTAAGAATCCTGAAAAAAGAGGAAAGCTTAGCCGACTGGTCAGCGGGGGTTTCTAGGTAACAGTTAGCCGCTCAGCTAGTAGCTTTCAGCGTGTGTACCCAGCTAGTACACGTTAGCATGGAGAGTCCACTTAGCTTCGGACAGAGAAAGAGATCTGCAATACAACAATCACCTTGGAAACTCGCTCTTTATTTAATCACTTGCAATGAAACTCCTCCCCTTTCTGCTGAACCTGAAAGTATCTTAATGCTGTGCATTGTAGGATTTATAGTTCAATTTCTGACCTTCTGTAGTCCATGGCTGGACAACCAACACTTTATTCATTTTACCATACATTTTATCTTGTGAAGCCCTTCAGTCAAATTAGCTGTTTTTATTTATGTGCTGCCTATGTAAAAAAAAAAAAAAATGACCCTGACATGGAAACAAGGTGAAACAAATTAATAAAATGGTTGTTTTGGAGTAAAATATTGTAAAGAAACTTTGATTCTATTAAAATATAGACTAATGAAAGTGGTAATCTATGGCATTTTAAAGATGTTGTAGAATTGAAGCAGCAAATACAGTCAAAAGTAACACAACAGCTTCCAGTGGTCTGCAGTGTTTATTATCCTGTAAACACCAAGATGATAAAAACGGTGCATGCCTTTTCCAGGTGTGTGCTAAAAGCCAAACACCCTGCAGTTCCAACCTAATCCAGGGCCTTGTACAAATAATTAGGAATTTGTACTTAAGTCCAGCTGAGTACTGCTGTGCACCAGAAAAACAACAACATCAGCAGATAACCTTTAGCAGCAGCCACCTACCGTCACTGAAGCATGGGCCCATGTATCCTTCTAATTGGTGTTTGTTCCATTATTGCCTCTTAGCACTTTGGGAAAAGGGGATTGCAGAAAATTAATTACCTTTGCTTTGCTCTGACCAACAGACCAGTTTCACATTTAATTCTTCCTTTGAACAAACCAATATGTAGGACTGGCCCGTGCATACAGCTGATAAACCGTCACCGCTTTGAGATGACGAGGCGTCCATCTTTCAGTCATTAGTATTTTGTGTTGAACTCAGAGCGGTGTTGTAACCCCCCGAAATATTCTCTGCTCAAACTTCCCAGGGTGGATTCAGTTAGTACAAAGCCTGCTAGTGTCTGCTTTAACATGGTGTAATAAGCAGCCTGTTGCAAATCCAACACACCTGCCTTATGAGGGAATATTCTAAGTTTCCTGTGAAGTTGCAGGCTTTATTATGGCGGGTGAATTATGACACGTAAAGAAAAAGATAAAAAATCTGCAGATGGATTTTAAAGCTGTGTGAGAGACATCACTCCTGTGCAGAATTGCTGCGGTACTGTTGGACTACATCAGCCTGCAACAGTTTACGTGGTGATTAAAGCTAACTACCACCACTCAGTCGGAGTCCATTAGATACTCCAGGAACGTATAGCATTTATCTACAATTCTCTGAACATTTTACTTTCAAAATTAGAACCTTTATGCAACGTTTTCTCAACAAGTGGTGGCTGGAATGAGTTAAAAAGATAGAAAACTGAAAAAAATGATCTATTCCCAGGTTTATTGCTTGTTGAAAGCATATTAAAACCTGAAGCTCATCTTTAAAAACTTAATATTTAATGTTAGATGTTACACAAGTCGTCCTGCACCAGAATGCCTTGGGTTTTCACCGTGCCCTGCACGCATTCAAGACACCTTGTTCATTTCTTAATTCTGATAAAATGTGATTATTATACTTGTCAGTTTCAAGGTACCAACATTTTTGTCAATGTGTGTTCATATATCTATTTTTCCCGGTGTTCTGATCGGGTCTATTCAAGTTCTGAGTCTTTGATCATTTTTCTGTTATTTTCCAGTAATGTCAGTCCCTCTACCTTTTATGAAACAAGTTGTAGAATGAGCCTTTCAGAGCCTCCTCTCTGTAACTGGAGACAGACGAGGGATCTGCCCCGAACATGAAAGGTAAGGTGATCTAATTCACTTCCTTTTTCTTCGATGCCATTGAGTGCTGGCGCTGACATTTGCCGGGTTGTGTTCTGCAAATGCTGGAAAGGTTATCTCGTTTTCAGCAAAACGTCTCGGGTTCAAAGATTATTATATAGATTATATATAGAAATGATTCCGTTTCCATTAACGCCGAAGTTAGCATATCCAAAAGGCAGGAGGAGGAAGGAGAGAGTCGGTGATGTTCTACTTCCTTTGCAGGTCGGGGAAAATAATTTTTCAGTCCTCGACAGAAGCCTGCGTTTCGTTTGCGGTGGAGACATCACTGTGTTGTAAATCTAACATGATGCCAAAGATAATGCTTTGTTGTTACGTGATTAACTGGAATTACTGTCTGAAAGTGCAGCAGCAAGGTGACACCAGAAAGCCGATGCTGGGCAGACGGAATCCTAACACGGACAGAAATACCAGAATGTCTATGATCTCCTCCTTCTGCTGGCTGCTGGAACCTGAACCAACACAGAAATCTGCCCGTCTTCTTATCTTGCTTTCCGCTAGAGTTGTCAGTTATTCAGCACACCAAAACATGTTTACAGTTCACTGGAGTTGCAGTATGTAACTTTTAAAAACAATATTCTTTATGTATATTTGTTAAAACCGTCGCTGTGTCGTGACAGTAGAAAATGAGACATATGATTTGAAAAAAACAAAAAAATCGAGCTCCTCCCTGCACTGCTTACAGTCGAAAACAATTTAGCGTTGCCAATCACTCTCCTGTACTCGCTGCTCTATGTGTTAATGGTGAGGAAACAAGTTACCAGTCCAGGAAAGCCATTCATCTGCTGTCAACGGTGGCCGTATTAACTAGCCTGAGCATTCATGGCAGGCTAACATGTGGGTTGGACTACCACAGCAGAGAGCAGAGGGGAGGGTGTGAGAAGCCAGTGATTAACAGCGCTAAGACGTCTCCCTTCTGCCACATTTTCAAATTAAATATGCCTCATTGGAAAAGAGATCAATCTAAAAGATGTAGGATAGTGGCTCTTGATCTACACTTTGAGCGGTTAGTGTGACTATAAAAGTTCCAGTTCATTTCAAGACTTCAACTTATTAAGATGCACATGTATTGGTTTTACAGACTGCAATGTCTTCATGTTGGATAACGTTAAGTAAAATTGCTTTCCACGAGGAAACATTTGGCATTGAAATATTTACCTGTGATATTAACAACTTATCTAAATAAAGTGTAGAGAGATTCAACAAAAGGCCCTTTGAATAGCTGTGTTTCCACTGAGCAAATCATTTTGCAGTTTGACATTTCAAAAATAAATTCACTTAACGGGAATGCGCATCAGTCAATTCCGGAAAATAAATAAATAAATAAAACACAAGCTTCCGTTAAGTCTTTGTGAAGAAGATGACAGGAAGTAGGAAGTAGAGGATCATGGAGTTGTGGATGTTTTTCAATGTCTTTATCATGTGAAAAAACTTATTCATATATGATATGAATTGGATGTCTCATTTAATGGAAACATCCCAAATGTGAAGTTGTATTCTGCCATTTTAGAATATCTACAAAGTTTAGCATCCATTTGTAGTCTCATGGCATGCAGTTCATATTTGGTTCAATCTAACAAAACTCAGTGCTGTTAGGCTTAATTGATTTAAACATCCAACCTTTTTCCAAAAATGAACTAACCGCAGATGGGATTAGGGACATGCCACTATCGGAGTACAGCATCTGCAGACATAATCATTTATTCAAAAGCAAAATTGATTTGGTTACACACTGCTTTGAGTCTGGGGATGAGCAGTGGTTGAGGGTGGAGGAGTGAGGGGCCATAACAGATTAAAAACAGTCATTTACAGTCAGCCAGGTTATTGGAGTGCAGGATGAATGTCATTTATCAATGGAATGATTAAGCCGCCTCTTCTGACTGGAACCAGCCCAGCTGAGGCGCAGCGGGTGGCAGACAGTGGATGTCCTGGGTATGAGGTCGTCCATCAGCTGCGAAGGACAGCCTGCCAGCGTCTCAGTGCCAGATAGTACATGACATCGCTATGGAACCCAGACGGAGCAGCATTCAGCTTCTATGCACCATGAAACATCCAGAAAAGTGCGAAACAGCTGAAACGCTGAGTTCACACCTGGTTACAGTTGCTTTTGATTAGTAACTGGAACATCGATCAACATTTTGATGGGTGTTTGCTTGATTACTGAAATCGTATGATGTCTTACAGTGTAAAGCACTTTGAACTTCATCTACAATAACTCTTTGAAGAATTTGAAACAATGAGTTACACACATTTAATTTCCCTTTGCAATCAGTCAAGTGTTTTTGAATTTGAATTGCATTTGCTGAAATGTTTTGTACGAAAGAACCTGACTGGACGGGCCGGCACTTACCTGGTCACTTCCAGCCTGAAGAAGACAGAGGAGTTTGTTGTGAGTCAACCAGTTCAGGTAATACAGTTCATTTGATTGCAATTCATCACATTTATAGCAAACGGATGTCATAAAATTGGAGTTATTTATGAAAGTTTGAAGAGTGCTTATGGGGAAAATATGAGATTTTCTACGTTAAGTAAATGCATCATGGCGTGCTGCCTCGCCCCCCAACCACAGTCACTGTTTATTAATGGTGATACATGATTAAACAGCCTGTCCTGTCCAGCAAACTGAAATGGTGTTTATAAATATTACAGCACTAATATTTCAAAGCTGCAGCCAAAAAAACAGCTATAATCTAATTGCTGTAATTGAAGCTATTCTTCAACTTCTTGTCCAAAACTCATGGCAGAAAATATTTTGCATACATTTTTTTTTTTATCTTTATTTTTATTTGATAGAGACAGACACACATTAAAACAGACAAACTGAATAAAACAGCTGTCCCATGCTGTGGTGCTAATAGCATAAGCTAATTTGTTCCCAGATGAGCTTTTCTTTTCCAAACAGTGTCTAAAAATTATTAGCAAGTGAAATAGTGATCACAATTTGAAGATAAAAATACATGATATTGACAAAATATGCAAATCATAAGTATAAAACAAAGAAATTAAAAACATGTCGGTAAAAATGAATATTAGGTATGAATATTGTTTGTTTTTGAACATATTCAATCTGGCAAAAGACTTTAAATCACATTTATGTTCTATTTTATTTTCTTTCAGCATACCATGGAGCAACACTTGCTCTCTTCTAAACCATAACCATAACAGCAGCAGCTGTCATTTCTTGCATGTATAAAGTTTTTATCGACTTCGTTGATTTTACAGTGTAAAATATGCCCTCAATCAAATACATATAAATGCGAGGCATGCAGCTAAGATGTTTCTAAAATGTTCTGCGTCTGGCCCTCCACCTCTGCCAAGATGAAGCTCAAGAGTTTTCATGAACTGATCATTGTCATTCTCGCAGTCCTGTGTCTCTGCTCCTCTCTGAGCAGTTCCAGCGGATGTTTGCTAATTGTAGCTGGCTAGTCTGAAGGAGCAGAGTGGATGAGTTGATGGGGAGGGCTGCTCTGTCAGGAGGAAGCTCAGAAGCTTGGAAACTGCAGCTCTTAGAAGGATCTGTGCCTTGGAGGCGGGGCTACGTCCACCCAGGCCTTTTGGACAGCTGAATAATTGCCATGGAAATTCAATTATTTCTCAAATGTGAAAGACTCAAGGCAACACTCCAGGTATGGTTTTGATGAGGGAATAACATTATAACATGATGTAAAGCTAAAAATATATATATATATTTTACAAAATACTGCCCCCTTAAGACCCTTCTTCTGGCTCTGATTGTCACATTATGGTGTCATAAAATCGTGCCAGTTTTAACAATGCAAGGAACCAAATTGTTATATAAGTCACACACTACAGCTCTACAGGGAGCAAACAACCTAAAGCTAAACCAAGAGCTCCCTAAGGATTGCAGATCCCCGTTTTGAAGATCTATAATCCTGAAGAATCTTTACACTGGTACAAGTAATCATTGGCCTCATAAGTCCAAATCTAACTGATGTTGACCTGATGCCTCACAAAGTTCTGTTTTTGATAGGAAGACTGATTGACCTAGGATCAGCACTGCTTCCTCTGCACTGAGGAGGAGATAATAAGACACCCTGACATGAATGCTAATGAGCTTTCGGGTGCCAGCTGTAATATGCAAACTGTGAGTTGATCAATGTTCGTTTTGGTACGCCTGATTATCTACCCTGAAAGACTCAAGTTCACGCTGACTGTAATATAAAGAAGCATGTATTCAATATCTCACAATACACTCGTGTTCAACTCAATTCAGTTCATTCGAACAGAGCTGGATCAGTTCGAGTCGTCCCACTTCACTTCACCAAACAATGTGCGGGTGTTAATTAAACCGAATTAAACTCATTCAATTAATTTCTGTCATACGGGTCCTACTCTCACAGTCCAACAACAAAGAGCTCAGTTTGACCCCAAAACTGAGCTTTGGGACAGTCGATAAGGAAATATCAGATTGGAGGAAATCTTTTTTCTTCTATTTATTTGAACTCCACAGCAAGAAGAGAATAAAAAAAAAATGTTTTCCCTTGAACATGATGGAGCTTGAAGTGGATGCAGGCCTGGGGTCACTGCCAAAAGGAAGAACAACGGCAAAGTTAGTGATTACAAGGTTTATGAAGGAATCCTGCAGTTGAATTTATTACTTTCTGCTACTTATTTTATTACATCTACAATATGTTTACCAACAGAAAATGGAGCAGCAGGCTTTTTTTTGGGGGGGGGGGCGCGGTAGACTCAGCACTGAGCCAGGTAAGATGGACCAGGTAAGACAAAAATTGATCCCAATTTACTTGAAGGTGTGTTTGTGAATTTGTGTTGACTAAGACCTCACACAAATACATATTTCCAGAAGACTTTACTTGTTCGTGTTTTAAGAATATAAACAGAACGAAATTAGTCAGCTTCCAAGAGCCCATGATTTACTCGCAATAGAATATTGATAACATGGCAAACATTTCAGACAGACATCTGCTTGATGTCAAGAAAGACATCAAGCAAGTAAGTTCTTACAAGTGGGACTCTGTCGATGTTTTGTCGTCTCCTCGTCCCTGCTGGGAAATCTTTCTGCTTATGTCAAAAAAACACAATTTTGCAATTTAATTACATTAAATGAGAAATAAAAATCACAGGCGAAAAAGCTTAAGTTATTAAAAACCATGACATCCGCTGATGTAAACAGTTACATGAGATATGTTCACGATTTATTATGATGCTAGCGCTCATCATCTACCAGCCAATCAACAGAGACATCAACATCTTATTCTGGCGTTGGAGCAACAACATGTGCGGCTACATGTGCAGTGTTTTGGGTAAACTATTGATAGTGATTTTACAGAGGAGTTATGGATTCAACATGTTGGAATGACACACAACTTTATGTGAACTGTGACGCTGTGACAGCTCGTTTTAACCAATAAGAACATAATAAGGTTTGTCCAAAAACGTGTTGGTTCTAGAAGGGTCCCTGCCAATTTTACCAATTTGGACAAATCAAAGTTCATTTGATTTGTAATGATGCAAACAGGGCAACACTGATACAAAGGAATCATGAAAAAAAATGTTTTCACAGTAAATAAAACAAGGTCATAAAAACTCGATGTGCTTGACTGTGTAGCGGTCTCATACGAAGCGGTCTGAGGTCGGATGAAGAGCGCTGGAAGCGACAGCACACATAATACGACTGTGAGCTGGTATTGATTGTTTTGCCTGTTGACCAGATTAAATCCAGGAGTTGCGCTTTGAAATTATTAAAAGAGTTGGTACTTATTTCACATGAGCAAAAAAAAAATCAATAACTGGTTTGGGCAAATACTGTTAACATATCCTTTTTGAAATATAACAGCTTGCCTGGAGATATTTTTTAACATCCTGCAATTTAATTTAATTTAATTTTTTCTTTTAGGGATTTTGTGGGCCACCATGCATCAGAACATAAATCTGTTGTTATCACAAATCCGATTCAGACTGGCATGAAAAGCTATTTGTCCTCTTACACATTTCTTCTATTTATGATTTATTGGTCCATCCATCATTTATTCCCACTTATTATTGTAGAGGCTTCTCCAAAATGATGGGGGGAGAGCCAGTCTGGACGGGTGGCCAGTCAACACAGATAATTCTCTTGCTTAAATGGTTCATATTATAAAAACGTTAATATCAGGCAAAAATAGTAAAAGTAGGGTTTAAAAATGCAGTTAGCAAATGATTATTTCATTTAGTAAAGTAAGAAAGTTATCTAAAGCAAACTGGTTGAGTGTAAAAAAGTAACGCCACCCTCCCTATAACCTTATAACAAGCTTAGCCAAACTTGATGGCAACAACGACTATCAAACAAATCTAACTGTGTTATTTACATTGCTGTCTTGGCTTTATTGCCTCCATTTTGCAATACTGTTAGTAATTTACTCAATTGTTGATTGTATGGTGTTTTTATGACTTTGTGTTTTTATGAAGAAAAGCACGTTGAACTGCCTTGTGCTATAAAAACAAACTTAATCAAACTTGATTGATTGATTGATTGCTGCTCAGAACCATCCAGCTCAGTGTGCCTGTTTTCCTGCCTGACAGAACAAGTTTCCGCCACCCAGAGTTTTGCCAAACCCCTGGACATCATTATGACCTGAACAACCACCATCAACGCAAAGTAAAACATTTATTAGTCTTGGTATTTGATGCTTTATGAGCCGGGAAGTTATCGTCACACATTGTAACAAGTGTTGTCAGAAAATATAAGTCATAGAATGATTTACCAAGGGGGACAATTATAATCTTACCTCGGGGTCAGGTTGGCTTGGGTGGAATTTTTTCTCATTAATAAATAAAATCATCCTATGAGAGCCACATTTTAAATTTTTTAGGTTATCTTTGACATCAAAATCCGTCTAGTAAAACATTTAAGTGCATCAAAAAAGAAGTAATCTGTAAGGGACTGAATAGTTTTTCACAGAACTCTTATTTCCATTTTAACTGAATTAGTCTGGAGGATTGGCAGCGTTGAGATTTTAGTAAGACTAAAAATTCAACAGCAAAGTTTGAATGAAATGAAACATTCATGATTGGTGGTGCACTTGGAGAGGTTCATTAACACTGAACGCAGACATTAAGCAGACAACAAAGAGAATATATAGCAAGACTTGGTTTCTCATCAATGGAAAATGACAGGCTTGGATGGTCGTTTGAAGTTGCGGCATGGCTGAATCTTTTCCACAGAACGATGAACTCAAACATACCCTTAAAGTTTACAGAAAGTTTACAGTGAACGTGGCCGCATCGTTACAGCACATCTAACAATGATTCTACACGGCCCATTATCCCCTACGCCTGCAGAGCCTCCTCACATCACCAAAAATACCAAATGTTCTTTTCATTCACTCATTTATAATAATGTCCGAGTTTCCTGTAACGCATTCAGGCTCCAAACATACTCTGAGCAAAAAACCCCTGCAATTTTTAAGCCATTGTCCCGAGTCAGGAATCATTCTGATATGGTAGACTTTCAACCAGCTGGAGAGTTTTTTACTAAGGCAAGGGAGGCAATCTTCCAGTCCAGCCACTGTGTTAAGAACCGCTGTGTTATACACACAGACACACACACACACATACAGGCCTGGAGGGAGGAACAGGATGGATTCAGAGTGCAATGACCACCATTCTTCTTGGTGTCAAGCAATGGAAACAAAGAAAGAAAAGAGAAAGAGACGAAACATGCTGATGTGCTCGGATAAGTTTGTCTAGTTTTATGTAAAAAATCTGCTGATCAGGTTGGACCAAAACACAGATTCACACTTGAAATGAACACACACGACACATGAATAAAGAATCACAACTTACTGAGAGAAACTCGACAATGATGATCTAGAAGAAGATAAACGTAGAGAACCAAAAACAACATAAACTGGGCAGGTGGAGGCAATAAGAAAACAAAAACAGCCAGAGTTCAGCTGTGGTCCGTGAATGGTGCAAAGTTCCAGAGGAACATCAGGAGTTTTTCTTAAAATGACACTTAGAGGCTGTAGAGGTCAGAGGCTGTAGGACCAACTCTGATCCTCAAGTGGAACCCACAAAGATAACAGGTTGGTGAGCTGGAATTGAGGCGTGAGAGCTTAGAGGCTGTGGGCTGGTAGCAGCGCCGAACACTTCTGGGAGACTGTGGCAATGAAGACCTGGAAGGCTGGGGTTCCAGAAACCTTAGGACTGACCATCAGCTTTCACTTTGAGAAGAGTTCGTAGTGAAGTCATTTTCTGCCAAGGCCAGGAAGGACATTGCTATGGCAGGAATGTTCATGAAAGTTAAGACTTCATAGAAATATTTAGAGAAACAGTCTTTCAAGAATTATGTATGTATATATTCTTAAAAGAACATTGCTTTTCTTCCACTGTGGAATTCTATTCCAGAATTGGTGTTGAAATCTAGTCCCTGAACCGCCACCAACTAACACCAACATGGTGAAATATACTGGATTCCCATTGTCCTATGGGGACACTGGTTTCTTCAGTATTACCAATATGAATCTGATGTACAGCATATGAAACAGCTTGTATGTGTAAAACCTTTAGACGGAACATTTTTATGGAGAATTTCATTTAATCTCAGTATCTTCAGGGGTTCGCATAAACAAGATAAAGATGATTATAACAAATGAGTTCTGGAATGCTAAAAGTATTTACTTTGCTTAAAGTGCTGAAAAGCTCTTGAGTTTATATCATTTCAAGTTTGCTCTGTCATTTCTTTTCTGAGAGACTTTCTTGCTTTGTAGAGAGACGAGACGGAAGATACAAGTTGCTGCCTGATTCCTTGGAGTGACCGATATTCAGCAAGCAAGCCTATGAAACACACTAGACAGAAAAGCTTGGCTCAGCCTAAGCTGAACTGCAGCGTAAACATCTGCTGTCACTTGTATCTGCAGGCTATGTCCCAACTTCGAGAGCTTCTCGATACGGGTTTCTGAAAAAAATCCACCAAAGCTTAAATAAGTCCTTGTAGGTTTTAGGTTTGTGCCAGCTGTTTAGATATCTGTTTCATCCCAGGGTCTCATAGGTGTGCATGTTTAATGCAGACAGTTAAGTCTGAAGCAGCAGATCTACCTGCTAAAACAGGACGCATACCCTGGTATGAAATTAGGCAGACGTAGTTTGACTGAAATCTCATTTACAACAGAGTGAGTAAAATAAAGTCGCAAAGCACAATAAATAGCCGTTGTCCCCTCCCCTCCTTTCTATTTACGAAACCAAGTCTTTGGTTTATTACTTAAATAAGCCACTTTCAGGTGAATATCTTCTCCCAATAAATAGAGATTTATGTGAGCATGCCATTCAATGCTCACATTTCCTCACTTGTTCTAATAATTACAAAAAAATGTAAACATTTGAATTGTAAACATTTTGTACACTTCTCACCGTCGATGTGTGTGGTTCTTCAATCAGATCTACGTGAAGAAATCTATGTTTCTCTGAAGTAACATAAGCGCTTGTCGCCGGTCCGTTGCAGGGCAACACACAGACAGACAGGATAAACAACCATACACACACCTAGGGAGAATTTAGAGAAACTAATTAACCTACCAGCCAATTAACGTAACAGGACTGCAGGAGGAAGCCAGAGTACCCAGAGAGAACCCATACACGCAAAGTCTATTCCCGGGCCGGGAATCAAACCCAGGACCTTCTTGGTGCAAGGCAACAGTGCTATCAACTGCACCACTGTGCAGCCCACTGTGATGATGCTCGTGTGTTACCTAATTAAAATGTGCTTTTTTTTTAGAAAAAGCTCATCTCCAGTAAAATATTGTGTTCTGTGTGTGCATTGTGCCACAGAATTGAGCCGAAGGCTACATTTAAATAAAAGTTATAATTTTGAATAACTTCAAGATCTGCTCATTTTGCTTTTTTTAAGTGACCTTTTGAACATCACCACAAAACCAATGAGACGATAACTTTTTTTTGTTGTTGCAAAATTTTACTAACTTGTCATGGATGTTGGTCATTTGTTGGTAAAGCAGACAATGTTCCTTTATTTCCTTTAGCTTGTGCTTCCAACTCCTCGGGTTCTGTAAGTCAACAGTCCTGCGATGCATTTCTTTTACAGATCTCCTCTAAAAATGTGTTTCTGATATTTCCTCAATTAATACTTCAACAGAGGCCATGCCTCCAGGTAGCAATCATTTCTCAATAGCCGAAGGCTCAAACCTTTTAACAAAGCAAAGTGTAGAACAAGGAGCTGGTTTTTTACCAGGTTAGTCCCCAACAGAACTGGATTGTCGGGTGGGAAAACACCCCATAAGTAAAGTTGAAGTAATATAGTAATGCATATATCTAAAAGCACTAGGTGTACTTAGGATCATCATGTGCTCTTATACACAGTTTGAAAGATGTGTGCATTCATCTGTAGAAAAATGTACTTTCTTTCATTTTGTGTCTCCAGCCTGAATAGAGGACAGTTAGTGTGATATGACACACTCCATGGAAATCAGGGCTCACTACCAGGACCAGAGTTGTCCCAGAGTAATTGCATTCACAAATGCTAAGTTTAGCAACACCAGATTCCGGCAGCACACGGATCGATTGAAAGCATGATGGATATGTTCAGATTGATTTTCGGCTGAGCGTGGGAGGAGTTAATGGCGCCTTGGTTTCTAACGGTTCCTCGCTGAGCCGCCTTCGAATATTTTCTCTTTTATTGCTGTTCGTTGTTTTCCTGTCAGTCTGTCTTCCTAACTACTAACTTCAGATTCTTCCTGTGCGTGTCCCTTGGTGCTGTCACGTTCCTCGCATAAATCAAATAGATTCGGCAACCAAAGCTTATTCGTCTTATGTTTTCCAATCCCTGAGCGCTTGGGAATGAACCTAATGTCCCAGCCAGCGAGCGTCGTGTATTATTTATACACAAGGTGTGTTCATTTCCCTGGGGTTCTGCACGCGGGGCGGGCTTAACGACTGATCCACAACAAAGACGAGGCGTTTCCATAACAAGGCGGCGAACACACTGCTTTACTTGCAGAGTGTTCTTCATACATTAGGAGACCCACGTTTAGCTTGGAGGGGGCTCGCTTCTGCACAGTCAGTCCCCCAGGAGCCTGCAGTCGACGCTCGCTGCCTCCTCAGCATGTGCTGTTGTCGTTGGCTCATCACTTCCCATCACAGCCCATTTGCCTCTCCGTTAATCCAGTCCTACAAAACCCTTAAAGTCTTTACACTCTCAGTACGCGGAAATAGATGCGCCGACTGCACATGTCAGCACAGACTGCCGGAAAGGAGGCAATCATCCAGAACATTAGGCAGCGCTGCTGAGAAAGAAATTAGTATTTATTGTCTTGTACCTCGGATGAAATCTGTGACTGCTCATAATAAATGTCATCTTGTCAATTCGGAGAAATGACTGGAAATGGAACTCGAGCCCGAGGGGGGAGAAGACACACATTGGGAGTGCAAATGTATTACTGCTCTTACATTTTTACACCCTTTTCGGATCACTCTTCTGGGAAACTTGGGAGAAATCCTGTTTGGATTTATTGCCTCACCGCGTCACGTTTTAATCACAGCGCCATCAATTCACTTTTTCTTGGGTTTTATTCTGTAGAGAAGAGCTAGAGCTGCATGCAGTCATCATTCATCTATAGGGCCTTGAAAAAATATTCACAGTCCTTGGAGTTTTCCAACTTTTGTCACGGTACAAAAAGAAAAAAAAACACTTCAATGTATTTTGGGTTTTTATTTGTGTGGGCTGAACAAAGACTCATAGGGTTGACACAGAGGGAGCAACGTTTCCTACAGAACTTGAGGCAACGATCGTTTGCCCTCCTGCAGCCGAGCGTACGATGAAATACGTACATGTGAAATTCAAAGCTCCTACACGCAGGCTAGCAATGCAACACAAGAAAATTGAAAAATGTTCAGCTTTTTTTGCTTTCGCATGGTAGTAAAACCAATCAGAGAGGGTTTCATTGACTGACTAATGAGCAGAGTATGCTACACGCTACTGGCTGCAAACACTTTCAATATGGAGGAAGGCGTTCTTCCTGTATATGACATTTCAACCAGCCAGGTACAAACGTAGTTGAACTTGTTGGCACCACGGTGAAGTTTTCTCCTCTTTAAGCTTAGTGAAATCTTATCTTGTCATAGCAAGTGTTTTATACAAAACCTGTCGTCTCTAACTATCAATATTTACCATCACTACTAGAGGAGGCTGAACATCAAGATTTCTGTCAGTTCTAGTAAAAACTGAGTCTTCACGTTTTGAGTAAAAATGTTCATTTCTACAACCGTGTACACATGCTTGGTGTCACACAGTAAACTGCTCAGCAGGAAATAATATTCATACTGAACTGTTTTGAATGAACTGATGATGAGAGTCAGCACAAGGACACACAGCTGCCAGGCTGCCACACTAACACCTGTGTGGTGACTTCCTAGGTGGAAAAGAAACTGGGCTGGAGGCCCAACAAGTCAAGGTTTTCTCTGGTCTTGCTTGAGCCGAGGACCTTCTGCCACCATTTGTTGCCTGCATGGTGTTAAGGAGTAAAGATTTGCTGAGCCAAGGCAGTTCAGCAAGAAAACATGTTTCATACAACGGTTTACCATCTTCTCAGTGCTTTCTTTAACAATGACTTCCTAATTCTAATTCATCCGGGAAAAAATTTATAGAGTGGATAACAATTTTATGTTCTGTCCATAGAGTCTCTCTTAAGCCTCAGTGGACAGAGGCGGCTCCTCCAGATTCTCAGAAGTTGCAGTTGTAGCAGACTCATTCCATTATCAGGAGGTGGACTGAACAGCGTACTGGAAGACTTCATCTCTGACCTATCTGAAGTATCCGTTCACTTATGTTTCCTAACAAAGCTCTCTCAGGTTTTCATAGAGCTGCTGGATTTATATACACTTACACATATTTGAGGTTAATTCATAGATCAGGTGATTTTTGAGGGCAGTTGGCTGTTTTGGAGTTTCAGTTAAACAATTTTCAAAATTGTAGCTGTACAAAAATGTTGGAAATAGTGAATCATTCTATGGGTGTGAATACTTCAACAAGGCACTTTTGTATTTTAGTAGATTTATAGCTTCAAATAGTACAAAAAAAGCAAACACCGGTCTTTGTAGAGTTGTTTGTCCTTTCACCCAAGCAGTGTAAATTGTTTCTGCATTATAAAAAATGAGCCCTTCGGCTACTGCTGTAATATGTGTAAGCACTCTAATTGCCAAAGCCAATACCGCAGTTCTTCTTCAATAGCCTTGATGTTGTGGAAAATAGATGGAAAGGTCAACGTTCTTTGACGCACCGTGTTGTACAGAGTTGGATCATCTGAGTCTTTGTAGTCGGCATCAGCGGCTCACTGTACATCTTTCTCCCCTTCGTATCCATTCTGAGTCAAGTGCTTTTGTCTCAGCCCATTAGCTGGCATACTTCACATATAATGCACTTTTATTGGAACTCATACCTCTTTGTTATGTGCGTGCTTTAACGCAGTCCTCAGTCGGAATGCCCCAGCCACTGCTGTTTCGACTGATCAACCGCAAGTCATGGCTCCTATTAAACATAACTGCGGAATATGAGCCGCGAGGAAAACAACGGGATGAAAGGAAATTGGAAACGCTGAAATGAATGCTGTGCCCGGAACCTTTTTGAAACAAAAAGCACACAGTGTTATGTTGTAACGTCGCTCGCATTGAAATTTCCAAAGGAGCTACTTAGTGAGCCCACAATTACTTCTAATAAACTATAATTCACTCCTGCTGGCCTCATTAGCCTTTGTTTCTGTTAGCATAAATAAAAGAAACTGCTCATGCTAGCTGGATTTACTTCTTTAGCTTTGCTTTCACATCACACTTAAAGTATATTTTACCCCAACCTGCAATTTCTTCTGTTAATTGAAAAACAAATCGCTGAACCTGTTGGCTACGTTTGCACTAGTTTTTGCCTTGGATTGTTGTGGAAAGACAACAGCCGACGTTTGATGCTGTTGTGAATAAAATAAATAGTTTTGTCTCTTTTTCATTCCACTTCCCTTCAATTGACATGACGCCGACTCTGGCCCCATGTGGAAGTAGAGCTGTCTCGTCCTCTGCTGCAATTGCTAAAACTATAGGCATAACTTATAACTTCTTCTGTTCTCTGATTGGCCCAGTTGAAATTATACCGGAGGAATCCAGCTCAGTGGGAGAAGGCCCAGTCAGAGAACTGAAGGGAGATTAGAATCGAGTGGAAGGCAATGACCAGACTGTACCTGACATAAAACAGGTACAGTTTTACCTGTCAGGGTAAAGCTGGGAGGTAAAACTACTGTCAGTAGTAATACCAACTATTACTAGTTGGTATTACTATGATAATAGTAATATCAACTACTATCATAACTATGAGGGGGGGGAAAAGGTGCAAGCTTCTAGTTTCAACTGTATATGTAGTAAGCTGGGACTCATTACCTCTTTATGCAAAAGAACCCTCCAGTGTAAAACCTCTGAAGAGTTAGTTGTTCAGGCAGTATGCAGATAGTGAGAATGAAAACTGATTAGAGGTCAGCCATTTCAGGTTCCCTCAGCGATTTGTCATTCAAAGATGGGAATTCTCAGCTGAGCATGTGAAGAATCCCTGTGGCAAAGACTAAATGATCGGATAACCTCCCTGCTGCTCACAAAAAGAAAATATTAAGTGAACAAGGTAGAAACGTTCACATGAAGACATCCCCAGCTGATTCCTTCAATGAAAGTGTTTCATTTAAAGCAACATAGAGAGCATTAGTCTGCTTTTTTACTTTTATGTTACATTTTCTGGGAGCTGTGTGGGGGGGGGGGGGGGGGGGTGCGCGCGTGTGTGTGTGTGTGTGAACATTTGCTTCTATCCCTCTGCTGTTATCTGTTCTAAGGTCTGGAAATTTCACAGAGTAATGGGATGTTATTCTGTCGAGTTAGAAATGGAGAGCACATCCACGACTGTGTGCCCTCATGTGGAGAAAAGTGATTAACCACTGACTTTGTTTAAATATAATCCTGTCAATCACAGCATGCTTTGTCTGTGCTGTTAATAACTATTTCATTGTTCAGCAAACACGACTTCCCTCAAAATAAAAAAATAAAAAAGGCGATGAAAATAATGAATTTTCAAGATTCAAGAGTGGGTTTGAGGAACAGATTGTTCTGTGGTTTTCTATGGAAAATGTCTAAGGGATAATAGAGATGCATAAAGGAGAGAACTGAATGAAAGTCTCAAGTGAGAAATCAGCCCATCAGGGAAAATACATCTGTCTGTTCACTCATTGAGCTCATTCACTTTTTACAGTGTGGTTCAGTATTTAAATCTCTGTACTCCACACATGCATATATACAAAAGTACATTTAGCATAAGCCAGGAAAAAAAGTGGGATTTTCGACAGCTGTTGACACCTCATACTGCCGTGGGCTTCGAGATTGAGGGCTATCGGCAAGAGTTTTTTGTCAGAATGGGAAATTGTAGGGAACTGCGAAGACTTGTTAAAAACTGTGTGTGTCCGTGTTGCCCTATCACCCCCTCCCAGTGGGCCTAGGAGAGGATTTCATATTTAAAAGAATTTGCTGGGAGCCATGCAAATACGAATCAACTGTTGAGCACCGGCCTTTCTGACTGTCGTTCTTGTTGTAGCTCAACCCATTTTCCCTTCTGTCATACATAGAAACAAATCTGCCAGCCATGTACACGCCGGTCTGTTGTGAGCAGAATGGTAGCAAATTTATTTTCCAGTTTGTCCATAAAGTTACCTTTTCGCTAAGAACAGCAGTTTGCTGTGCTCTGTCTTCGTGAGTACAGATGGAGCCACGCACTTTGCCGTTATTTGCTCTGACTGACCACTAGGCAGCAGCTCAGGGAGGAAAAAGGTTGTCGTACTCTTTGCATTGCACGGTTTTTAATCATTCGTTTTAATAATGCCTATCGGTCCCAATGGAAATAATAAAAACTTGGTCATCAATCAATGAAATCGCCCCAGATATGGCATTGTTCATTTCAATGTTCATTTCAAAACCTGCTTTGACACAAACTACACATCATGTTCTACATTCTGTGTACATATTTTTCTTCTGGGGAATTTTCAAAATACCAAGTGCTTTTAATGTTTTTTCTTCCAATTTTTCTGAGTTTTTTTTTTTTTTTTCTTTAAAGTTGTTTTATTTTCTGCAAGAATGTATTAATAGGATGGCGGGGTTTTTTTTTAGAGTTTGTCCCACTAATTGAGCTGGGAGTTGCCACAAAATTTTACTGTAGTTTCATAATGACAACAAAGATGCCTGCAGCTCATAATGATTGTCTGTTCTGTGTTCACAGCTGATGGAGGAAGGCAGAGAGCACTGGCGGCAGAGGAGGTGGCACCTATGAGGGGGTGTCAGGATGGACTGTGGAGACCCCAAGTTCCCCCAGCTCAGTGACCTCAGGTCTACACTACAGGAGAGACGATGGTTCTTTCCTGAAAGCAGCACAATGTTGGATAATGTTTGGAGAAAAAAAAAAACACCAGCAGATGGTCCAGAAGGGAACAAGCATTTATGTCTGATTTTGTGTGGAGGCATTGAAAAATAAAATGAAATAAAGAAAAAAAACTTCTGTACCTCATTAATGCTCCTCATATATGAACATGTTGCACGTTAGAAATATCATAAGAATATATTGTAATGCAGCATGTATTACGCATGCTCAGCTACAATACACTGTGTCTGACATGGATCACTTCCAGAACCATCTTATATCAGGACCTGAGAAAGTCCTCACACTTACACACTGTTCAGAAGAAGGCCCAGCGTGAACTGAACTCCCTTCAGCAACTCAAGAAGTACAACGTGGTCATCTTCTACATGGCCATGTTTCAGTGTGTCTTCTGTGTCTCCATCATTGTGTGGTTTTGGTAAATTTTGCAACAGACAATCAGGTTGGTTGAGAGGGTCATCAGGGCTGATCTTCAGTCCAGCCAGGACTTGTTCAGGTCTAGGGTCAGTACAAGGAAAGCTAATATCTCTGCAGACCCTACACATCCTGGACACAAAGTGTCTAGACTTTTGCATTCAGGTGGTACTACAGTGGGCTTCTTGTAAAAAACAGTCACCACAGAGACAGTTTCCTTGCTTGTGACACAATATTAGCCATTAACATAGACTCTGGTTCTTGCTTACAGCCCTGGCATTAACATCTAGATTGTGTTTTGCTATCATTGACTGAATGTTTTCACCTTTTTACAAGACATTCTGATGCATTGTGAACTAACATGCTGTTTGGCAGCCATCATCTGTTCGTCATTGTGGTTCTGACAGGATCTCACTGCTCCTTCTCTACCACCTTTGGGATTACCTGGGCCTTTCTGCACAAACATAGCTCAGATCCACACTGTACATGTGATGAAAATTATGTCTAGGGGTCTTGTATTGTTTGATGGAAAAGGTGATTTGGCATCTTTTAACTAACGTGTTGGCTTCAAGACCTTTCAGATGGCTCACTTAGGAATGACACTATCTTGAATATAGCATGCGCATTTGGTGTTTAGCTGACAAGTCCAGGAAGGTAGCTGGTACCACTGTCATCTCACAGAGAAGTTCTCCCAGTTCAAACATCTTAGCTAATGCCAAACAGTTATGCTGAAGTCTCAATACAAGTCGCTGCAGCGGAAGATAGCAATCCGCAGTCACGTCTTTTTCCTCCTCTTTGCAATCCAAATACCCATGCTAATGAAAAATGTTCATAGCAAACAGTCTTCATCTGAGGATACACACACATGAACTTTCCCCGTCGAGCCTTCATCTTGATGCCGGGGCGGAATCATTGGGGTTGACACACTTTTCAAAGCCTGCCAGTATCGCCACAAAATCCTGGAAACGCTGCAACTGAAGAACTGATGCCTTTGTAGGTGGAATTCATTTGTGGTAATAGTCTGAGTGAAATGGCAGCAAACCTCCCCAGACCACTGTCAGAGAGATGACATTTTTTGAACAATATTTCATCCCTCATTATCTTCTTATGTTCAATCAGAAATGTCTTTCTTTCCTGTCAGTGCTGAAGCCCTTTGCACTTCTCTCTGCTGTCTGTTCCAAATATCTTCTTCCTACCCTCTGCCCTTTTTTCCATTCTGTCCCACAAGTAATCGCATTCGTTGTCAGTCTCTGTGCTTCTGCCTCTGCAAAACATGGAAAGAGGGGCAGAAATGTGAAAAAAAGAGAGATGCTGTAGCTACACTCAACTGTATTAGATGCATCTTGCTGGTACTGGGTTGAAATTGTCTCAGTTCTTTGTTGCATCATTGAGGAAAGATGCCATGTCGGGGTATGAGAGGATAAAACAGAAATCAGTCTACTCAGTAGTCAAAAGTAACTTTGACTGGCGGTGGTCTTATCATATTTGGGAATCCTGAAGCCTTCTGCTCATGTCTTTTCTTTAAAGATTTCCTTTTTTCTGTTCCTGTCAATCAGTCTAAGAACCACAGATAATAATAGTAATAATGAGATTAAACATTCACCAATAAAAACATCTACAATTAAAAACTAAAAAAACAAGATTGTGGATGATATGTAAAAAACAAAAGTCTGAATAATTTTGCAAAGCTGTTCAAACAAATGAAATGAATGTGGCAAAGGCATCACTTAAACCTGAATGCTGACTGTAACTTCATTGACTTCCATCATTGGTTTTAAATTACGCGTCGCTGAACCAGCTGTGACCAAAGGCGTGAACATGGCTGCCATGACTACCACATGCTTCACATGCTTCTTACTGATGGAGACAGAGCTTGAACAGCTGCTATTGCAGGACTGATGCTACTGAAGTCCTCCATGATCTCAGTGGAGCTGTATGGAAACTATATGAAACAATATTTGGTAAAGCGTCACCACAGACGGCTGCGATCCTTTGTTGCGGGACGCCGGTGCTTAAGCAGATGAGGTTGAAAAAGCGATTCCTCAGTGATTGTTTTCACCTTTCCATCTCTCCCTGTTCTGTGTTTCTCTCCTCCTCCTTTTCAGTCACATCAAAAGCAGACTTTTCCACTTAATGGGCCATTAGCTCTGCTCTGTGTCTCTGTCACAAAAAACCTCTCATCTTGACATTTTCCCAGTGTTTTAAGGGCAACAAAATAGAAAATAAAGAGTTGCGCTCCTTTTTTGTTGGGTAATGAGGAGAAATACGACCCCCGATTGCCACAGCAGAACGTATGAAAACAGAACTTGGCTTTATTGCCAGGTTACCTGCCAAACACGGCCTTCATACTGTTGCCAAACATTTCAGCAGAGACCTTCTGTAAAGTACAGGTTTGCATCACGGGGGAGTTAAGTGGTGATCTTATTCATATTAGGCTATTAGCAGCTGCTGCTTTGGTATTCATGCTGCCTGTCAGTTGTGGGATTTTAGCATTTTGCCAGTGAAAATTAAAACGTAATCACTTTTAGCGGTATCACAAAACTAAAACACAATGTTGTGTGTTAATAAGCATTTTTCTTTTTCATGACCCTAAGTTCGTGGGCAGAAATATGATCACAGTACGCAAGTTCTAAAACTGCATTTTCAACTCTGTCAGGATTACCATTTTTATTTGCAAAATGATAGAGATTTCTGTCTTTACTAACCCCAGACAGTGTGACTGACAGTAGGCAGTCAGCAATATGGACTTAAGGTTTCATCACAATATTTTCAGGTACTATTGTGATAACAATAAATGTGGCCATAAAAAGGATTTACTACTAATTATTTTGTAATTATATGGCTACGTCTGATTTTTCTATGCCATTTTTCACTCACATTTGTGGCTCAGCATGTTTGACTGCAGTGCAACACGTTGGAATGCTGTGAACTACGTAACCCTGAGCAGAAGAGAGACGCTTTAAAGGCAAAATAGGTAATGCGATTAATATGCATCATCTAATATTAATGCATTAAACTTTTTAAACTAATCACATTTATTAACGCTGAGAACCCCTGATTAAAATCAATGATATGTCGAAGCTGCAATTCTGAACAAATTAATGGGTGTTGGAAAGGAAAGTTTAAAATGATTCTTGTAAGCAGTACTACGCAGTCTAAGAGTGTCGCCATGTTGAAATGCCAACTTGACACTTAGTAAACTATCAAGAGGATCTTGTCTGTTTAAAAGACAATTCTGGCAAACACTAAAGAAAGGCACTAAGGTAACATGTCCAGCGCAGCCTTGTGCAGAAGACAGAGGCCAAAATGATGACATACATTCAGACAGTAAATCTAAGGCACAACCTTTTTTGCATCAGTTCATAAAATGCTGCTTCCAAGCATTCCCCATCTCTTAAAAATGTTAAGGTTAAAACACCTGATCATGCTTGGAATGAGAGTCCACAGCCGCAGACTGTAAATCTCCAAAATATTCAGCTATTAATAACATTTTCTACTTTCTGGTAGCAAAATTTGAATAGAAGCTAGTATATTTTGACTTTATTAATCTCCATTAATTGTCGTGCTGTGAATGTATTGTAGTTCTTAGGAATGTTCACATATAGTTACTTCCACACATTGGCACCAACTTTTCATTCTGCTGCCTATTTTAAAAGTAAAAAGTTCTAATTCAATGACTTTATCAAATTATAAGTGATTTATGTGTTACGTGTCAAAACATAATAAAAATCTTAGTGATATAGAACCTTGTTGGTGTCAGGTGGCATACGACAGCGTACTCCTCTGTTGAAGATTTCTTTGACCTAATTTTACGGTTTTTATGAAACTTTGTTTTCAGGGCGGCGTGTTCTTTTTAAGATTTACATCACCTGAGCTTTTCACACATTTACTCGCTGATAATGGTTTCACTGGGAGGAGAATTTACATCCTTGTAATTCTTCTCTTTATTCTTGTAAAATGGCGCTTCGGTAGAGATGACCCAGGGAAAGCATTTTGTAATCGAGTTTGAAGTTGAATGTGCTTGTTGAGGCAGAGACCTTGCAGTGGCCTTGTGCCGCTTACCGCATGTTTAGAACTGAGCTGTAAATTAAGAGAACAGATTTTGTGAAATGATATTTTCCCACAGAGACTGAAAGCGGAAAAAAACATGAAAGCAAACAGTCTGTATCATTCGTCCTTCATGTTTGTTGAATTAAATCTAATTAATAAAGCTTTAAATCATTAAAAAGGCATTTAGTTTAGTCAACACCTTTTTACTAAAAAAGATCTCCATCCACAAACAGACATAGGTTAGTAATTTTTAAGCATCGATCAATTAATAGTAAAGTGGAGAAATTAAAGAAATATACATACTCTACGTGATGAAGACATTAATGTCCCCAAAGTTCAGTGGATCCCTGGTATTTGCTGGGGTCAGGGGGCACAGCAGCTGGCGAATAATTAAAATCTGCCCATTCCTGAGACCCAATTTTAATACTTCAAACACCAAATAGGTTTTAATATTAACTAATGCACACAAAGGAATCAGTCTAAGCGCTGCAGCAGAAGCTAGCATCTAAAGCCTTACACATTTTTGCTCTTCAGCAGAAAAATCTGCAAACACTGAAACGTGAGGCTCATTCACGATGGGAGTGAAATGGGTGAAATCGCACAGAAATGAATGAGAAAACGGGCTTAACACATATCCCTGGGAAAGTGTATTCACTAGCAATTCTATTTGTACATATCATATACAGAAAGTCAAAATGAAATAAATAAGTAAGCATATGATTAATTGGGTTCCTTCAGACTAGACACACACCTGAATGAAGCCTTGGGCAGGGAATCCATGCAATTCTTTTATCAAAGGAAACACAGCTCTGTTCATAGCCGTGTTGTTTGTGGAGTAACAGTCGATTAAATATTGCACATTTTGCAAAACAAAAAGAAAACCTTTTTAACAAGTAATCAAGCTTCTCGCCATTAAAGTAGGGCATACAATCACTTGTGAAAGCCACACCTGCCTGAGTAGACCAACATCAGGCATCATGTTTCTACATCAGCAACTATTTTGCTGATGTAGAAACATTCGCTCCACGAATGAAAATTTCTCCCTGACAATCTACTCTGATTTACTTTCAGACAGCTAAAAATATTTTATTTTTGTACTTTGGATGTAAATCTGTATTTGTTGGGTTGTTAAAATCTTGAGCATGATGTAGGTATGCAGGATGTATCGGCACTAAAACATCGGTATCGGCCGATAATAGTGGTTTATCAATCCGATACATAAAGCTGGGCCGATATTAAAAACCGATAATAGCCATCTTGTTTTTTTGTTTCTGGATGGGCAGGACAGGAGACTGATCATGGGATGTTTGTTTGGTCATGTGACAGTGATCATGATGCAGCGAAGGATTGTGGGAAATTTAACTGAAGCAGAGAAACAGCGGGGAAGTCATCGGAGTGGTGGTTCACTTCAAGGTGTCAAAAGTTATCAAAATATATATGTAAGATCTGTACATACCAGTAACTGGCCAGCAATTTCATGTCAACATCAGCCCAAATTTTCATATCACCACATCCTTACTCTGAGGTTGTTGTTTTTTTTTATCTGATGATGCAAAAAGGGAATAAATTAGTTGAAAAAATTCTGACGATGATAAATCTAAATAGTGTTGCTGCTAATCATGTCCGATTAATATAAGCACTCAAAACACTTCTTGGAGTCTTTTTACAGAATTTTAATGTATTAATGTATTCATTTATTTATATGAGACTGAAGAAACAGCAGAGTCATGTAAGCATACTGTCTGTTGATGGGTTACATGCTAATTCAACTGTCATGGCCGTCGCTGAGGTTTTGTCTTTAGCACCTGGATGTGTGTGAAAAATCCTTTGATCCTTATCAGAAAGAACATTTGTTTCCAGCAGTTATTGCTTCCACGGAGTCTCAGTGCATGTTGGGAGCCGGGTGGGGTGTGTTTGTGTGCGTGTGTGTGTGTGATATGGCAGCTTTCCAGAGGATGAATGAAGAAAGCCCTCATCCTGAAATGAAATTCATTCAGCTCTCCTGCAGGGCGCTCCACTTCAATTGCAAATTAATGTATAAAAAATGTAGAAAGTGATTTTTTTTTTTTTCCCCTCCCAGAAGGGGAGAGCTCAGGCGCTATGCATGCTGGCTGATGGGCGACAAAATGGAAACAGAACGACATTTTCACGTGACTTTTTGGTTTTCTGGAAGCATTTTTCACAAACATAAAGCTTCTCCGAACCGTCGTGCATAATCGTGGAGTTTGTTTCACGCAAAGCCACTCGAGGAAACATGAAACCTGCTTGGATTTCTGCTCAAATGCAGACTCACTGGAAGACCCAGTGAGGTCTTCCTCAGTCTGCTTTGCCTGTACAGCTGGGGGAATGTGGCACATCGTTCAAATAAAAATGGTCTGCTGCAGTGGCTCTTAACTACCAACTCAGAAAGCACAGAGATTATAGATGGTAATACGACAAGACTTTGCATTTCAGTTTCTTGTGTTTGTAATAACACTCAAAATCTGGGCAAAAACAACAAGATGTTATGTGTTGTTTCTGGGTGTTTAATTTTAGGCTACGGGATTCAGTTTTTACTTTGAATTTATTTCTAAGTCCTTCATGAGATCCTTACGATCAATACTTTCAGACTCCCTTTCGAAATTTTATTATATTGTTTTGTTGTATAATAAACAACAATTTATTATATTGTTGTTTATTAAAAAGATGTGGTTTTGATTGGCTCTGTATTGTGTTTTCCAGGCTCACATTTCCATTTTGTAGCATAATGAAGTAACAACGTTACAAACAATGTAATAAGCATGACTTGAAAAAAAAAGTTACTTTGTAATTTGACATCTTGAAATTGGGCCTCTGTGTCTTTAAAAACTCGTCCTTCAGGAAGTCATCACAACATGGCTCCTCCATTAACCTTCTGGAACAGCAACTGAACGCTCAGCCAAGCAGACACTGCAGACCAGGTTGGATTGGCTCCTCACTGTGCAGCAGTGGGGCAGCACGTCCACTTTAACTGCTTCTTACTCATTCATACTGCGCCACACATTACAGCACTCGCCAAAGCTTACCATTTTACCAATTTGA
>CAEGAD010018598.1:0-10517 GCA_903067055.1 Poeciliopsis paucimaculata
TGAGAATCCATTTTATTTTTGTTTTTGGTTGTTTATCAGTTCCAGTGTTAAGTGTTCTTTTGAAAATAAAGTGTATCCATCTTTTCCATGCATTATTACATCATTTCCATTAAATCAGTGTAAAAAGGTCTTCAAACAATATTATCGTTTATCGCAATAATTTTTGAGACAATTAATCGCTCAGCAAAATTTGGTATCGTGACAGGCCTAATCTCATTTGAAAAAGTGAAGCAAATTAGGGATGTTTGTTTATCCTCAGAGCCAGGTTGTTGTACCCTTGGAGCATAATAAATTGGATTTGGTATAAAACATAAGTTTATTATTTATGGTCTTCTCCCCGGTTTGTGATAAAGCAGTACAGTATCAATATGTTTCTGAATGCCTTTCCAGAATTCACCAGTTGATCTTTCAGCATTAGGAATGAAACAAAGTGCTTGAGGATTGGTCACTACAATCAAGCTAGAAAAATGAGCTGGCTACTTGTTATATTTTTGTAAGCACTGCTATTCTTCTTCAGCTATCTTAATTGGTAGCAGCATTGCACAAAGAACAGAATTTTTTTTTTTTTTTTCATGCAAATCCCCCTGTATATTGAATGTCATTCTATAAATGCATGCACTTGAAGGGCCCTGTCTTCAAGTGTTTAGACTGGCAAAATTAACTATCATCATTCTCATAGTAAAGCTAGGACTACAAACTGTTTACTGGCTCTGAAAAATATTATTTATGGAATACGCGACTATACCTTCATCATAGCTTTTCATACTGGAGTCTTTCATAAGAGAGGCACATTCAGTCATAAGTCACTCTAGTATTTTTCTGATGGAATGATCTTCTTACAAACAAACCATACTTCAAGTACTTTTAGAAAAAAGTCTCTAATTAAGAGGAATAGGAAAAATTATGTTACACAATGGTTTTATTTACCAGCCCTAAAGCTCTAAAATATGCTTTCATAATAATGGCCTAAAAAAACCCCCCCAAAAAAACCCGCCACGCTAAAAAAGAACATATGCATGAGCAGTTACGCATAGCAAGCAGCAATCTTACTTTGTGTTCCATTAGCACATTGTGCTTTTAGCAGTTCAAGCAATAATTGGCCGATTACAGAATGTGCTGTTGGGGATATTTTTTTTTTTTTTTTTTTTTTTTTTGTGGTTTGCACTAAAAGTCTGTGCATAGCTAGAGAATGCTGACCTTAATTTTCTGTGTTCTCCCCAGTTTAGAATCGGCTAAGAATTTCATATCACAGCAGTTTGAAATGATGGCACAGAGCAAGCTCCATTGGGGCTCAACAGTATTGAATAAACAGTGGTGCTAGCTTGGATGTCATTCGTTGTATCACTGCCAGGCTCAGACCGGCTCTGCTCAGCCTGGTCAAATCCATTTGTGAATTATGCATTCGGTCCAGGAGTGTAGAGCAATTTGCTAGGGTTAGGTCAAGAGATTGACACCGGAGTATTTGCACTAGTTCACGTATATCTGCAGCTGCTGATGAAACACCTATGCTAGGTATTTCTCAACTGTCAGTGACCTCACTTCTCAGATGAAATGATGGCATACTGGGGTGATTTCACATGAGAGGTTTCAGTCTTGTCGCATTAACAGCACATTAGTGGGAGTTCAGTATGCTGGCTTCCAGCGAGTGCAGTTGGCAGGCAGGAATTAAAGATGAGATTCTGGAACATTTTCTTTGCCTCTGTGGAGCCGAAGAGTTCACATTCTGTGCCCCAAATTAAATGCCTTGCCCTCTCCTTTTCTCTGCAAACTATTTGTGTCTGTCTGAGTTAGAGTTATCACGTGATGTACAGACAATAGAGAGGCACTCTTGGACCATGGAGAGGTTACAGGGGTTTTTTTGTGTTGTCCAGCAAGGGAGGGCTTTCGAGGGGGGTGCGTCCAAGCTGTGAATAGGATCATTGAGTTGGAGGTAATTTTGGGCTCTGGTTCAGGGCATTAGTTGGACAGTCCATTCTGCTGACATACCCGTTTCCCCCTCTTGCTCCCTTTTTTTTTTTTTTCTTTTTTTTTTTACCCCCAACCCCCAGCTCTTCTATGTGCTGCATCGGCATTTCTGCCCAAATCGAGCCTTTATCGTCCTGCCTATGGTGACATGTGTAACAGGGTGTGGCAACCAAGACATCTTCTCCCACTTTACCTTAGGGAGGGTATTCATCTGGAGATTAATAACCTGCAGCTGAATCACTTATTTGACATTTGTGTGGCTTTTTAAGCCACCAGAACCCAAGGAATGAATAATTGCATTTGGGACATTCCTATACATTATCAGTGTAGCTTTTTCTGTTAAAAACAGCCTCTTAAAAGCAAGTAAACTGAACACAGTTTAGTTAAAACTACAAGAACAGAATGAGGCCATTTTTTTGGTTGACCTATTTAAGACCGATGGACATATGTTGTTGTTTAAATATTTAGATTTTGATCATCCTGGCAACAGAAAATTAAAATGTATATTTTTCTTTTATAAATGTATTCTGATATTGACTGATGTCAGCTAATTTGGCCCATGGCTGGTAAGCTGGAAAACTAAAGAGTTTTACTGTCCAATCAGTTAATGCACAGTACTTAAAATAGTACTGTTTACAGTAACAGCAACACTCCTGAGTAGAAGGTGGGGGTGAAGGAACATGGAGTTTTGGCAATGTTGGAAATCTTTGAGTTTAATTGTCTATATTTCCACTGAAAGATGTAAGAGTACTGTTTTCAGAATGCTATCTATGCAGATTTGTTTTTTTTTTTGTTTTTTTTGGGGGGGGGGTTAGAAAAACTCCTGTCACGCAAAGTGATTTTTTTTCTTTTCCTTTGCTCCTCTTATAAAGAATTAATTACCAGCCAAAACAAGTAGAGCAAACAAGTTAAAATATGTATTTTCTTGTTGTGAAATTGAATCAATTAAAATCCAAGCAGGCAGTTCAATGTTGTGTTTTGTTTCTTTGTTGTTGTTTTTTTTGTTTGTTTTTTTTTTTTTTTACAGAAAAAAAGTCAGTATTAATACCTTTTGTAACTAGTTGATTTCAATCTGTTTCATTATTTTTTGGGGATGTTAATGTTACATAATTGCCATTTATTTATTTATTTTTTATTTTTGCAGCAAACTAGGATGCAGTCAAAATTGTCTAAGACTATGCCCACTTTGAGAATTGTGAAGTTTCCTAAATTTTCTGACAGCCTTCTGCTGCATTGTGAGTTATTTTGACAGTCCCTTACTCTGTATTCTACCTCCGTCTATCTGCTGCTGACTTGAGATGGCTGGTGATTGCCTGGGGGCTTTGAGCTTACAGGCACCTGGTTTAAAAGCCAAACCATCAGAAAGAGAGAGTCATTTATCTGATGTCAGCATTGCCAAGTTCAAAGGGGTGAGAAAAAAAAAAAGCTAATTGGTCAAGGGTAATTGAACTGAAATAAGCAGTAAGGAGCCGGCCGATATTCTAGTCTAAAATAAAAACGCTGCCACCCCGCATTTCCATTGTCGAAAGTTTAGCTTTACTAAATTTATTCTCTGTGCTGTAAGGCAACGTTTTGGCTGAATGGCAGTTTTGTGTAACCTGCTGGTTGTTATTCAGCAAATACTTTAAGGTTACCCACATCATTGAAAAATTTAATACTTCCAGGATGTGGTGTACTTGTGGTTTTCTTCCGACCCCGAACTGGTCGGCTGCATCTTTTCCTTGAGCTCAGAGAAACTTTATGCTCTTAAAGCGCAGATGATACTATGTAGACATCACTGGGTCATGAAGGTATTGGCCCCAAGAAGATGATGTGCCCACATTCACTGTTTTTTTTTTTTTTGTTGTTGTTGTTTGTTTGTTTTTGTTTTGTTAAGTAGTTTCACATCTGTTTAATAATTTATGACAGCTTCAGTGTTGTGTTGATATAAATGACATATGGTCATGATATAATATTTCTTAGCAACACAACAAAACATTTCTGTACATGTAAATGTAGCTCTTTGCAGCTGAGGGTTTTGCGTGTTGGATGCTGTGTGTATATACGTGGCGTGTGTTGCACTGTCACTCAGTCGTAACATGAAACAATGTTGTACCCCTGTTGCTGTGGCACCTGTGGGACACGAGCCCCCGTGAGCCACCTGTCTTCTGTGACTGGATGTGTACTCCCCAAGTTTTGGATTTCCGTGCGCTCTTTGTGAAATAAACATCAAACTCCAATCTTGTATCTCAAAGAGTCGAGGATTGTAGTGATCCCTGTATGTCACAGGGGACAAAACTAGCATGCGATGGCCTTTGCTGAAACAAAAAACCTGGAACCTTTCCAGCATTTCATATGTTAAAATATTCAAACTTTGTTCTTTTTATACAAAGCTTAAGACTGCAAGGCATTCAGCGTTGTCCACATCATGTTTTAAATATATTGTTTTGAGGGGGTTTCATACATTTAATAGACCTTAAACAGCACACTCCCTGTTTTACTTTAACTCTGTTCTCCTCTATTTTTCCTCCACTTCACCTGTTTGAATCTGTACCTTTGGGCAACAGCTTGAAGTGAATAATGTATAAGCAAGAAGAAGAATCAGAAAACCTTTGTGGGCTTTCTGTCTCACCGACTCTCTTCCAGTCCTTTTGTGTATATTCCCAGCTTCTTCCTCTGTTTGTCTAATTTTAAACCAAAATCCTTGTGCTGCTTTCTCTTGCAGTGAAGTTTGTCAGCTGTGGCAGAGGTGGTCTGGTGCGGTTTGAATGCAGCAATCCATCTGACTTTCGGATAGAGGACAACGGAGTAGTTTACGCTGCAAGGACTCTTCAACGCACTCCAGCCCCTGCTTCGCCCTTGCTGATCAAGGCTGTAGACACCACCACTCAGCAGCAATGGGTGACACAAGTCAAAATGATGCCTCCCACACAGGTGAATAATCTTCGCTTCTTTGTCATGCTCTGTCGCTTGTTTTTTGTGCCAGATATCAATGCTCTGGAAATGCAAAACGATCATTCCTGTTCTTACAGCAAATAAATAATGCATTTTATGCCTGCTGTACATTCACAGATGACTGCTTCCCTGAATTGCAGCAGGTGTTCCATGAGACAGGATGGATGCTTGCTTAATTAGAACTGAGTATGTCAATTTACCAGAAGCACAAATGTTATATCAGTATGGTCAGTGAAGGGTAAGATCAGATGCAGAATAGCTTTAAGTAAAGTTTAACTCTGAGGTCACAGCTTTGTATTCCAGAGGAGGGCACGCCTCTTTTTAAGCAGCTCAATATGGGAAGCATCTGCGTGAGCTGGAGAAAGCCACTCATCTGCTAGTTTTTGTTCCGCATGTCAGCATTGTATTTGGCAGAGGATGAGTGGAATTTGAGGGAAAAAAAGCCCAGCACATGTCATGTCTGTCTGCGCTGATGCTTGGAAGGAAAGCTGCAGCGAAAGGCCGGCTCTGTTCCAGACATTTAACCTCTCTTAAAGATGGTGGATATCTGAATATGCCTATTTAACAATCTCTGCTGATCATAGAAGCAATGATACACATACAATTACAGCCATAATGTCTTCATTTGTGTGTTACTGTATTCTTACTCCTTGTAAGGAAAGAGTTGGCATTAAGTTACAGAAGTAAGTAATTATTGCTGTAAGATTTCAGACTGCACCAATTACAGTTTTCTGGCTGACCGCCGAATCTTTTAAAAAGCCTGACCTGCCAATTCTGATTTTGGCTGATGCCAATTTCTTTTGGTTGCTAAATATAGCAAGAAAGTTGCTGAGTTGGTAACAGTGGAGTTATTATTGTTAATTGCAAACATGCAGACACGACCTAGGGCAGGTTTGTCAGTCAAACCTCTCGGGTAGAGCAGAAGAGGACAGCGGCTGATTTTTAAACCTTTGTTCAAGTAGATAAGCTTTGTGGTTAATATTTGCTTCACATGTAAGTATCAGTTGATCGCTGATCTCCCAAAATGAAGAAAATCTGTGCCAATAAATCATCTGGTGATAAATCAGTGCACTCCTAACAAGGTTCTAAAATATTTGCCATGTTGTGTCTTAATTAACAAGTACAAATGCAATCTTGCTTGTTTTTACAACTTTCAATGTCCTTTTCCTTAAAGCACATCAAAAGTTGTGCTTAAAGGAACAACTTCTACACATTTCTGTAACTACTAATGTTTGTTTGAACTGTAATAAAATTGTCTCAAAAAATGGATGCCAAATTTACATTGATGTAAAAATAAAAGGAACACTCATAGTTTGTGTTAGTGTTGTAAACCACAAGTCTGCTGGATGAAAAATGAAACTGGTTCAGGTTGGGATTTTCTCCCTTTTGTTATGAAAAGGATTTACATCATGCATTCCTATTGGTAAGTGTCATGTTAGTGAAATGTGAATTTCTGCCTCAGTCAAGCTATCTCTGGCTGATGCAAATTTCTGGTTTTCTTTGAAGTCCAAATCTCCTGATGCCAATTTCAGACAGTTTTGATTTGTATATGCACTTTTTTTTCCTAATGACTGCGAAAAAGGAAAATATGCTCAATGTTCTTTTAATAGAGGGAGTATGTGGCTTTGAGTCAAACTTGAAATTATGAAACTCTAGGATAATTTCAAATGTTCTATCTGAATTAATTTAACTCATAAAAGGCCTGGTGGTATGAGCTTTTAGCTGGTGAATTTTTCAGAGTTCTTAGTTTTTAATACATTAAATGAAAAGGAAATTCTGATGTTTCATTATTTTACCCATCAGACTCCAACTGGGACCAATTAAGGGAAATTTGACCATTTCTGATTTGAATCTTGTCCCGTCTCTACATTTATTGAGTGTTTTATGCCAGAGACGATTTCTGAATTTTGCCTACAATTTAAAATATCACAGTTGTTGCATGTGGCAACTGACTTAGTAGTAGTCTGTATCTTTGAATGTGCCCTGATTCATAATAAAATTGGGGTCTAACTTTTCCCTCTCTTCCACTTTTGAGGTCATAAGCAGTTAATCTCCCCAATAACCACCCCACATACCTCCAAACTCTATTATTGTCATAAATCATCACATCTTTTAATCATATCGGCAATTGCATGTTTTCAATAACGCAATTAATGTGCCAGCCTTGGGAAACATTTTAATCAATGGCAACCGAACAATATCCTCATTAATATGAGTGCATACCTCCTTGCCCTCTATCTCATCACTATTTAAACTTTAGTTCTACCACACTGGGAAAACAGGCTGGGTTAGGAAATGGAAGACAGATTTTTTTTCTCCCTTTCCTAAAAGGGCAAAAACACACACACACATAATCCTTCCTACACATTCACAAACATTCAGGCCATCACTCAGCCCAACACTCTGGGAGTCTGAAGGAGATTTTTAATCTGAAGATGGAGAATGCAGGCTAAGTGTGGATGGGTGCAGACCTCCAGTGCACCAGAGATGGATCTGTTAGGTGTTGGGCTGAACACATCCTCAACGCCATTCATCATTCCAGATGCAAGTTCCAAATAATTAGTGGTCTCACTTGCAGTCATTTTAACAGGGTAATAGATATTTCGGAGGCATGCTCCTTCGCTATCTGTCCGCTTGCCTTCTCTGCATTTTCAGTGTGTGAAAGCAGCATAATCGGATTTCAAACATGATTAGTGGAAGCTCTGTGACATCTCCCCAGATGTTAGAGGAGGGGGAGTGTGGAACGTGACTCATGTTATAAGGTGAAAAAGTGGTAATTAATTTCCGTGTTTGCACAAGGCGCTTCGTTGGAGTTTGGAATATTTGACTACCTAACAAGCTGTCAGTGTTCAGATATTAAGACGATGCTGAGGAAGGTTGCTCAAAGGGACCGACAGTTTGTCAATGTTAATCGGTGGAAGGATGTTCTTTTTCAGATTTTGTTTTTTGTTTTCTTTTCCCATCTTATTCAATTCAAGGGTATTAAAACTTTTTTTTTTCCTTCTTTTTTTTCCCCTTCTTCTGGCAGTCTTAGTCCCTGAAGCACCATAGGCAATTTGAGCTATGTGCGTGCATAGTGTCTGGCTTTCAGGTACCACCCTCCTTTGTTTCAAATCTTTTTCATTAATGCTGAAGGAGGATGGCAGATCCATTGTGGAAGCTGGTATATCTGTGTGGGTGTGTTTTATCAGCACATAAGAAGAGATCTGCCGTTTAAAATAATCCAGTGTGAGGCTACAGAAGCAATTTCAGTGCATACTCACATATGTGCTGCTTTGAATTTAAGATTTCAAAGAAAACCAGAACAAATGGTCTTGTTTGATTAAATGGGGATTAATAATAACTACCAAATAACTCTTAAAACAAGCTTTTTTTGTGGCCAAGATGCTTTCTTTAGTTAACTTTTCCAGAACGGGTCATTATCTTTGTAATGAGGTCAAGATGTTTTTTTTTTCACACAATTAGAATTTGTAGTTTTAATGTTCAAGTGGCCTGTTGACATCTGTAATGTTTTTTTTGTTTTTTTTTTTACCTATATCCAGTTGGCATTTAAGTTTTGCAATCAACCTAAAACGCCAAAACAAACTGGATAATAAATGTTAAAATAGCACCATTAGCTGTATTAATCAGGGTTCTGGGGTCAAGAGAGGAGGCTGCCAAAACACCATGGGTGGAAGAAAGTTGGAAAGTACGGAGAGATGCATTTGAAACTGTTGTGCATCTTATGTTTCTAACTGTAAATATGTGTATTTCCTATTGTGGTACATTGAGCCACATATGAGAGTACCAAAAAACACTTTGGTGCAGTGTGTTTTTTTGGTAGGTTTTTGCAAGGTGATCTTATTTGGAAGGATTTGGAGCTAATAAATATCTAGAGCCATGACTTAAGGCACACTGAGCTTAGCTTTATCTGCAATGTCTCAAAACAGAGAAGGAGAGGAAATTCCCAGTGAAAACAAAAGTGGACTAGGGTAAACCAGCTGCCAAGATGTTGGCTATCTGATTCATTTACCTCTAAGGGTAAAATGAGGAATGGCTTTGTAGCCTATTTAATCCTTTTCCAAGTTTGAAAGGAAGTGTGATTTTCTTACAAGTTTGCCAATAATAGTTAAGCCAACTACTATTAGAATATATAAGCTAATGATTTTTTTTTTTGTTCGTTTTATGTTCTAACACATGATTCAAAATGATTGTATGTGAAAGATTTAAAAAGATCACAATTATCAAAACTACTAATGTACTGGTTTTACTGTTTTTAAGGTAATGGTTGGTGATTCCAACTTCAGCGGACATTTCTATGAATTTTACCATCATTATTCAAGAAAAAAACTCAGCTTTCAAATAAAATGAGATCCATAGGCTTCCAACCACTCTTGTGAATAAGAACATTTTGTACCTATTTTTTTTTCTTGTTTTTTATAAATAACAGTACACCATAAAACCATCACGCCATAACACCACTACTACAGTTTGAAAAGTCTGTTAGTCTGGTGGTACATGGAACTTAAATTGCATTGCAATTCTATTTTGAGAACAATGGCTCCATTAAATCACTTCTAAGATTTCAAAAGACGGGTAACTATTCCAGATCCAGCATGTTCTACACCCCAAAAATGCAATACAGACAGTTCTTTCTAGTGTCTGTTGTCTCACTCCCTGTTTAGAAGTGGCAAGCCAGATGAGCAGACAGCACGCCCTCTACAAATTAATGTCCTTAATCAGCTTCTTATTTTTTGTTCTGCTTCTAACTTTATTTAAACGCCTCACTGATTGTGAAAGTGGTTGACTTTCTCCAATAACACTGAAAGCTGTGTTCACTGCTCTTCAAAAAGAATACAGGATGTTTGAGTTTGTATGTGGAAAGTTGAGTTGAAACCTATTAAATTTTCTAACTGATTCCTTGGAGCATTAATTTTCTTTTGCCAGCTTTTGCTCAAATCTAAAGCATAGAAATTAATGTTCATTGTTATTGGAACATGAATGTGTATATCTTCTAATACCGTATAATGTTTTATCAGACCACAAATGTCACATTGGTATTAGAAGTGGCATTAGTCACTGGATTACCAAAGTCTTTAGGAATTCCTTGGTCAGCTCTGAGAATGTTGTTGAATTATTTTTGTCTGTTGCCACAACCCACAGATCGGCACTGTCAGCCTCATAGCTATTCCTTCTGGCTGTTTAAAATGTCTGTACTCACACTCCATTGCATATGTATGATCACTAAATCATTTCCTTTTGACAGGTCCAGGAACTCGCCGTCCCTCCAGTCATGTCCAAAAATTTCAAGGAAATAGTTTTTCCATCACAAAATGCGGACAGCACTCTGAAACGCATAAAGAGAGACTGGGTCATCCCTCCAATCAATGTTCCTGAGAACTCCAGAGGCCCATTCCCTCAGGAGCTTGTCCGGGTAATGTATTTGACTCCACCAGATGCATGCACACAGACACCAGTCTCTTTTATATGTAAACATTGCAGGTTGCATAGACTCTTGCTTACAGGCCATTTTTTAAGTTTGTCATCTTTTTGATTGTATCATCTTTTGGTGCACAGAGCAATCTGCACTGTAGAAGCGTTTACAATCTGAAGAACTCAAAATTATAATTGTTGTTGGT
>CAEGAD010018648.1:0-11209 GCA_903067055.1 Poeciliopsis paucimaculata
TTGGAGAGACACGGATGGTTTGGTAAACTTGTTAGCATGTTATTTATGCTATAGTTATCTGAATAACTCTTAATATGCTAACATACCAGGCACATTCTCAGTTCGTTGTTTATGTGTCATGTAACGTTAGCATACCGTACAATTATTCAGCCTGTTGTTGCCTCTATTCTGTTTTTATTGCCTTTCAAGATGACATGTCTGTTCCTGGTGTTGGATTTTATCAAATAAATTTCCCCCAAAAGTGCGACTTATACTCCGGTGCGACTTATATATGTATTTTCCTGCTTTATTATGCATTTTATGACTGGTGCGACTTAAACTCTGGAGTGGAAAATACGGTACATCTGGTTTGGTTGATGTGAACTCTGGTAAATGAACGCTTTGTCTATATTTTGTGAAGAAGGGATTTTTGCTCACGTCATCTTCAGAGGTTTTTGTGTCATTTCTTTTAGTAGTTTCTGCTGCAGCGCCACCACAGGCGAGGAGGGGAACAGATTTTTCAATTAGTTTGTTTCATTTGACACAGTGTGGTGTGAATGTGAACCACAGCGGCTGAAAATGTAACAAATGCTGCAGCTTTAGTCCCCAATCAGACTAACATGTGTTAATATCACCTAAAGAATAAAAATATTTGCACGTCCAATTTGTCTGATTGTTGTTTTATTCTCATTCTTTTTCTTCAATATCTAAATTTCAGAAGGCATTTATTGAAAACATTTTTTTGTAAACATTCCTAAATTAGCCAAACAAAATCATTGATTTATCAAAAAACAACCACAAAATCCTGCGGGATTGATTTAGTGATGGAATTACAGTGACATGCTTTCCTGATATCATGTTGTTGTTGGTTTCAAAAACGGATTTGATTGTGTTTCTGGTTCTAGGACTTTGTTGTGACGGCAGTGTTTGCCTTTATGTGGCTGGTCTCATCATGTGCTTGGGCTAAAGGCCTGTCAGACGTGAAGACAGCCACCGATCCAGAGAGGGTGATCACTCTCATCCGGGCCTGCGACGATCGGGAAAACCTCTGCAAAGAGGTCTACGACCCCAAAGTCTCCGGGCTAAACACCTCTGTGGTGGGTTCCCGATTCTAAGCTGCATAAAGAATCACTGTGAGATTATTCATGCTAACGATGAACATTGGCCTCCATCCAGGCTTTTGGTTTCATCAATCTGATCCTTTGGGTGGGAAACCTGTGGTTCGTCTTCAAAGAGACCGGCTGGATGGCTGCGTTCGCGGGAACGTACGTCCCATCGCAAGAGAAGCAGCCCGCCCCCGATTCCTTCGGCCAGGGAGGCTACGGACAGCAGGACCCGTACGCCGGCACCCAGGGCGGATACCAGCCCGAGTACGGCCAGCAAGGAGGCTACAATGAAGACGGAGGTTACAACCAGGGCTACGATCAGCAGCCCACCTCCTACTCCAACCAGATGTAAACCTCCTCAGCCAAAACAGCTGCAGGATGGTGAGTTCGTCAGCCATTACAGGATATCCACACGCATCCTGAAAATGTCTTAAATTAATGTAACTAAAAGATGCAGGTGGGTAGAGTATCCAAAAACTGTAGTTAAGTAAGTCAACATATTTTTACTCAGGTAAAGAAAAAGAGTATTTGGTAAAAGTCTATTCAAGCACTGAATAACTGACCAAATTATCAATCATTTCATATTTAAAAATTACATAATTAGACAGACCAAAATATAAAGTTAAGTGGAACTATTGGTGTTTTAAGGACCAAAATGACAATAATTGATATAACTAATAACAAAAAATAATCAGGCAAAAGTAAATATATTCAAATCAGTTTCTTTTCAATAAAAATCTTTTGAAACTTTAACAAAAACTGCAGGTGTGCGTCTGCGTCTGGTGGATTTCTGGTTAAAACTTGTTAGCTTTTCTTTCAGTGGGGAGAAAATTCAGAACTTTTACTCAAGTAAAAGTAGAAATAGTTTATAATAAAATTACTCAAATAAGAGGAAAAAAGACAGTGCAGTAAAATACTCCTAAAAGATCAAAAAAGTTACTCAAGTAAATGTAACCTGCTGCTACTTAAATCTGCTGAAATGTCTCGAATTCATCTACAAAAAGTAAGTTAGCCTAAAAGCTGCAGTATGTAACTTTTATAATACATATTTTGTTCATAATTGTTAAAACCGTCATCATGTCTTGACAGTTTGTAATCAATCAATCTGTGAAATGATCGATATCCTCCGAGTTAATGACGTCTGAAAAAATGTAATGGATGTGAATCAAAATCTGTTTTTGAGTAAAAACATCACAGATGTTTGTGGCACAACTAACAACAACAACAACAATAATAATGTTGCGCTTAATATTTTCAGTTTAAGAAGATATAAACTTGTCACTGAAAATCTCAACCTAAAACAATTACAAAAACTGTTGAATGGCCAAATTTGTGCCATTCTTGATTTGCAGGAAGTGGCCCCACAAAATGAATCGAAGGGCCACAAATGGCCCACGTGCCGCACTTTGGACACCCGAGATGTAAAGCATCTCTGAAAACCCCTTTTGCTGAAATTTGCCATACAGATAAACTTGATTGATTGATTGATTGATTGATTGATGCATCCTGTTTCTCTCCTCAGGGCAGTCTGGTCGTTGTCGGAGCGTTTCTCAACCACCACCTGCGTCTCCACACGCCTCTGTGTGTCTGTCTGTGTGTCTGTGGGTCGGCAGGCGGAGGGAGGGGAGGCTGCACTCTTACCATACGGGGAGGGGACGGGCGGGTCGGTTCTGGGGTGGGTGGGAATGGATTTCTTCTGTTTGCTGTAACAATGATGATTATTCTCGTGATGTATTTAACTGTAAAAGACAACAGAGGATTGTCTGTTTGGGTATACGAGAAAAACTTGAACACAAATACCAAAACATTCGTAAGGGAAACCTTGTTGTGAAGGAGAAAATTTATGAGGGGGAAAAAAAATTGTAGTTATATTTAACTTGAGAGAATGTATTTGTCTGTGCTGTGTAAATATCGACTTGCTGATATATAAATATATATATGACTATATGTACACAGTTGAATAATTGTGCACTCTATATTAGTTGTTATACAACAAATGTTGAGCACAGAGTTATTCAATTGCACTTATTTTGGTTCTGTTTAGGAGCTCTCATAGTTTAAACTTTTACTGACCGGATTCACAGTCACATTTAAATCTGAACTTTGCTTTAAATTAATGATTTAAAAAATAAAAATCTGGGCAAAGGCTGCAAATAATGAGTAAAAACCAAGATATCTATCTATAGAGAAGTGAGTGACAGTGGTAATGTTAGTGATGAAAGTAGGTTTTTATATATTTTTCAACCATCTAATATGACAAGTGGATGCATTCTGGTTATTGTTAATCCTGACATCTGCAAATCACAAGTGTGTACGGAGAAGAAAATTACCTTTGGCGTCTCATATTTGCTGTGTTGTCAGTAAGGAAATTGTGAAATCAGATGGTGTAGTAAGAGTTTCTGTGTATTTGTTTGGATGGCATTCATTTTATTTTGTCAAAAAAAGAAAAAAAAAATCTTGTCCTTTTCTCAATCGCCTTCTTTGTGATTTGGAAAATCCTAAGACAGCGTTGCGTGTGTTTGTTTTGGGTTTTTTTATGGTGTTTTTGTCACACTTTAATCACTTCAACACAGAATAAAAAGTAAATAAGGGTTTATTAGATTTCTAAAAATCATAGTCGCGCCACACACAACGCGCCGTCTTCATCCCGCCCTCGACTCTCCTCCTCTTCCGATTGGAAATCCGGTTTAGTGCGTGCATCCTACTCCGACATTCCATCAATAATCCCACGTTAGAGGCCGAGGCTCAGGAACAAAGCAAGACCCCATGTTTGGTACACAACACTGATTATTACAGCAGCTCTGCCATAATCTACTGAAAGCACAAAGTGCTGCAATAATCGCTTGTATCCAGATGCAAACACACCTGTACGGCTGCCCATCCAGCATGTTTGCCAAATGATAGCAGATGTGTTTTATTGGTATTTAGCTTCCACAGCTCTCAACAGAAACAGCCGTAGTTCAACTCCAGTGCATCTTTAGTCATTGTAAAATCTTGTTCTCTCTCTCTCTCTCCTTTTTTTTTTTTTTTTAAAAGTCAGTTCTTAGATTCAGGCAATCTAGAAGCTACTTGCTTTCTCTCCCTTTCTGTCTTTCTTTCTCTTCCACTGTAGCTCTTATAAATATGCTGAAATGAAATATAGTCTGTCGTTAGTGGTGAATGATGTCTTGTGATACTCTCTAAGCCCTCGAATAGTGCTGTGTTTTATTGTCTATGATGTATTCATATTAGTATTTATGATGATGATAAGTCGGAAAAAAATATTCAAGACTCTCCAAAGTTTTGCCGTATTCTTATTATATGGGATTCATGTGAAACTAAATGAAATAAACTTGAAATTATTCTGTTGAGGAATTAATTGTGTTTATTGTCTCTGGATGACTGTTGAGACATTTTTATTTCCACTTGTTTGATGTAATTTTTATTATGCTTAGTGTGAATATGGGATGGTAGTTGCCCCCTTTCAACTCCCGCGTAGATCCGCCCCTGGTAGCGCAGACGCTACGCTTTTAATCGCCATATAATTGTGCAATTTGATATTTCAAAAATAAATTTGCTTAATGGAAAACACCGATTTGAAATAAAAACTCTCTTTTGTCGATGAAACGTTTTGGGGAAAGGATAATGGTCTTTTTTGGCCGGATCCAAACTGGTTTATTTCACAAAACTGCAATAGAAAAAGTTCTTCCGCATCACGCGAGTCACGTGATCAACAACCGGTCGTTGCTATGGAGCTTGCCACGAAGAAGAAGACGACAGGAAGTTGTTGGAGGATCGTGAGCGGAATGTTTTTTTTACGGACTTTTCGAGTGAACAAACTTATTCACATGTAATTTTAATTTCTTATTCTTATTCTTATAATTCATTCGACTTTAGTGGAATATTGACAAAGTTTTGAGCAGATTTGTAAAGCTGATAAAATCCAAACTGGACATGTTCTTTTTGCTTTTAAATCTTTTTTTTTTAAATTCCTGTATCTAGCATATATTTACTATTTAGTGCACATTAAACTGTGACCAATACAAACACACACACAACCTACATTACAAATTTTGATGTTTACATATATTATGGAGGTGAATTTATTTTAAATGGGAAGAACAACTTTTTTATATACAAATTTAGCTAAAACAATAATAAAAAGATGTGTGGATTAAGCGTTTCAGATTTAGAGGTGATTACTGGATAAAACGCAGATGTAGGCTGTCGTTAATTACACTTACTCTGTTACATTTACTGAGTAACGTTTTGGAGAAATTGCACTTTTATGAGTTATACTGCTGCTTTTATTTGAGCATGAAGTATAGCTACTCTTACTCAAGTACAATCTAACTTTACTGAATGATGGACAAACATATTGTAAACAAAAATGCACCAGATTAACTAATGTTAAAGTAAGACTTCTTTCTGCAAAAGGTTTTTTAGTTAGATCAGTTAGTTTTTTGTTTTTTTTCAACACAGCTGTCATCAATTTAGATAAATTCACATGTTTTAGACCAGTTTAAATGCTGTGGATTTCATGCTTTTACCTATGAACTACACGCACAAACGGATAAAAATGAATGAATTAAAAATCAGCTCAGTCTTGTTTGCCTCCAGCAGAGAAATTTCCTCTTATGGAAAATAAACATACCTGAACCAGCGAAGCATTTCTGCACCTAAACGCTGATTTGAATTGCACTGAAACGAAACACACTTTCTGTTTCTGGTTTTATTCTGGCTTATGCGGATTTAAAAGGGGAAGTTCCTGACAGACACTTTTTGTATATTTGTTCAAAACAATAGGCACTGTATTGTCAGTTGTACTGCTATTGTTTTTTCTAGTATTTACTAAAATATGGTTGGCTCCGGAATCTTTTTTTACTTGTACCATTTGTTATATTTTCTTGTCTCAAAGCCAGAAATGCTTTGCAACGCTTCTTTTTGACTTTTCAAACTATCTGTACACTGTAGTGTAGTCCTTTTTCATGTTGACTACCTTTGGTATATTTGGCTTAGAACTGGATCCATTTCAGCCCTGAGTCTGAGTGCAGCTGTATTTCCACTAACCATAGAATTGTGCAAATTGAATTTACAAAAATAAGTCTACTGGGGGAAACATCAAAGAAGACGACAGGAAGTGGTTGGAGGATGATGGTTTGTTTTTTTTTTCTGACGATGTGCAGAGCTCTACTAGGGCTCACACAGCTTCGCAAATTCAACATCGCAAAATTTCCTTTTTCTGGGAATTCTGATTTCAAACTCAGAATTCTTACCTGAAACTTTTGGCCCCAGAAGAATAAAGTCAGAATTCAGAAGTGAAAAAAATAATAATTTTGAGAAGAAAGGAATTCTGAAATTAAAACCAGAATTCTGAAAAAAGGTCAAAATTCTGAGAAAAAGTGGGAATTCTGTGAAAAAGTGACAATTCTGAAAAAGTCAAAATTCTGAGAAAAAGTCATAATTCTGAGAAAAAGTCAAAATTTTGAGAAAAAGTTCAAATTCTGAGAAAAAAGTTAAAATTTTGAGAAAAAGGAATCCTGAGATTAAAGTCAGAATTCTGATTTTAAAAAAGTTCAAATGTTGAAAATAGTTCTGAGTATAAACTAAATTTAGCAAAGAAAGTTACAATTCTGAAAAAAGAAAAAAAAACCCAAACATAATTCTGAGATTAAAGTAGAAATTTCCCCCCTCACTTCTTGAGGGGGAAAAAAAAATAAAAATTGTGAGGAAAAACAGGTAGGAATTAATATTTTTAAATACCCTCTTCAGTACTAATCACATCTGGTGACATAGGAGGAAAAAAAACAACTTGTGGCCACAGTTTTTAATTTTTCTTTCTCCCATGTCACTAACTGCATAATCTGGCTCGAACACAACGTGGTAGCATATTGCCACGAGCGGCGCTCCATACACATGGGAAACGCCAACGCCCAGTCCTCTGGCCCCGCCCTGCTCTAACAGACTCGCAGCAGTTTATTTCTCAGACTTTCTCATCAGACTACTTTCTTCTGTCCACCTGCAAGCCGCTTCAACCACACTGGGGGAAACTGCTTCTTTCCTGAATTATCTCATCTAAGGAAAACTTTTGGTCACCCAAACTCGCTCTTTTACTAAACGGAAGCGACTTCAAGGCCTCCGCGTTACTTTCTCTCCCAGGATGGCTGCTGATACCACCGAGAGCTCCTCTGTGGGCGTCGTGGACAGGCTGAAAAGTTACGTGCGGACCCAGAAAGGCACCATCCTCACCGCAGAAATAGTGAGTTTACAGGGGAAACAAAGTGACTTTTAAGGCCGTGGTGCGTTTTTTACGCATCATGGGTGGCTGATGGAACCAATTAATATTTAATGGGTTATTAGGAGTTAATGTTGGTACTGATTTTCAGGCTGAAGGAGAAGCAGATCATACCGATGTGGATGAGGGCAGTAAGGGGTTTGGAATGCATGTGGTTTGTGGGGCAGTTGAAGGAAATGAAGGGTTTCCACCTGTCAGACGCTAAAGAGCTAAATGCTGACGCCTCAAAACATTCAATTCAACTCAAAAACACTTTATTAATCCCAAAGGGAAATCAAATGTTTTTGTAGCTCATTAATTCAGATTCTTCAAAGGGTCAAATAATGGCATAATGTTGTAACTGCAAAAATACTATAAAGTACTTTTGGTTTAGTTTCTACTGCAAATGTCATAGCAGACTGGGAAGATGTAGGAGAGTCAATATCGCCTTACTATTGATGGAAACATATTGGTTCAACTGTCAGATTATTGCACATGTAACAAGACATTTTCCCATGGTATAAGTGAAATAGCTAGCACTATTTTAAAATCCGTATTAAAGATTTATTGACTTAAAACAAGCTCTTATATTTTGCTGGAAAGTTACTTCAAGATAGTTTGGACTTATTTCAAGTGCACCAAGATATTTTAACCAAAAGCTAAACCAAGAATAATTCATAAAATAAAATGTTGTGTTTATTTAATTTGAACTATCATCAAGTGTCTTTGGTTTAGTTTCTACAGCAAATATCTTAGAACACTAAAAATAAGACAAAACTAACTTACAAATAACTTTTAAGCAGAATATAGGAGCTTGTTTTGAGTCTATAACTTCTTAATATTAGTTAAATAGTAGCTGGTAAGAAGACATTTTTCCCAAGGTATAAGTGAAATAATCTTCCAGTAGAGAACTAATACTTTTAATCAATTAATAAAGTTTATTTGTATAGCACATTTCAGCTAAACATCACATACAGGCACCAACTGAGAAATTGGCAACAAACATCACTTTTTGTCAAAAATCATCAATGCACATCGAATATGTTGGTCAATTTTTCATTTATTATTGTTCAAAGCAGCTCTAAACTGGAGGTATTTTATCCTTGATTTAAAGGAACTTAGTTTTTCATCAATAAGCCATGATTAAAGAATTATTTACTTAAAATAAGCTCCTAAATCTGTCTGAGAAGGTACTAGTTTGGCCTTATTTACTAAGTTATTTGCACTTAAAACACACAGTTGTCCTGGTGGTGGTAGAGTCATGCTGTGGGATGTGATTGTACTGGGATAAAACGATGATGTAATTGTTTTTATTGATTAAAACAAAATCGTAATTGTTCTAACTGCAGCAGTTGGCTATTACTACATTCAAGCAAACAAGTACAGCAGTAGTTTTATTGCACTTATTGTACAGAATATAATTTTTTTTCTCTCAGTTCTTCATGGAGAAACAGATTAGCTTGTTATTTGTTGGGCATCTTGTTGCTAAACTACCCAAGCTGCAGTTTTAAAACTGCCTCACATTAATAAGAGTGACATTTTTACAGTAATGGTGTGAAAGTGTGACCAAATTTGACCAAGAAAATCCAGCTGACTGGCAGTGTGCAGAAGCAACTCATTAAACTAATGCTAAACTGGGATAAATGAGATAAAAATTACTCCTGTAACTTTATAAGACCTTTATATATTTTATCCCATTCCACATATTTCTTCTTCTATTAAAATATGAACAGCACAAATATGCAATGCACATCACATACCTTTAAGCAAATTATGCACATCTTGCTTTGGTTAACTTGCAGATTCATAACCACAACAGTGAGAATGGAACAACTCATGCAACACCTGAAAAGAAATCTGTAGTCATGGCAAAATGTAGCCACTTCCTGTCAGGGAACGTTTTATTTCTGTTCTCAACCACAGTTTTTTGGGGGGTTTTTTTGGTGCATGAATGCGTTTGTTTGCATTTGATAGTGGTGTGAGGTTCTGTATTTACTGATGTTGAGATTACCGTAACTTCTTTATATATTTAAACGCACTTGCTGGTTGGGTGGAGTCTTATCTGCTTATCTTACGTTTGTATTTTTACAGTATTTTTCTCTGTCATAACTGCAAACGTCTTCAGAGTCTCACTCTTTCAATGCTGTTGTATTTGTGGGAGTCAAGAATCACCAGCCTCCCCTGGATATGTAAAAACCATGAATACTTGAGATTCCCTCCTTACAAAGTGCTAATAAAACCATCCTGTTTTAATAGTTCAAATACCAGATATACTGTAATATGAATTAGTTCACTCAGTGAAAACCATCTGAAGAAGAAGCTGCTTTATTAAAAGCCAGTAAAAAGCGTATCAGCCACAATTATTAAAGGATATTTCCACTTTCCAAGCTACATTTTCTTTAGAATATTTTGAAAAATCCACGAATAATTCAAAATCACGTTCCTTAGAGCAACTTGTGTCCTGGTAAATCCGTAAATCCTTAATCGCAAATTGCAGGAGGCCTTCACTATTTAGTTTTTACAGTTTCGATAGTTTTGTTGTGCTCAGAGAATAACATCGGCGTATTAACAAAACATAAACCTGACCAGAAGCGAAAATTATACTGACCATCATTTGCATTGGCCATTTAAGAAAATCTGAGAAAATATCACTTGCATAATAATTTGGAACATGGTGTATTATAAGAGTGAGGGACTTCTAAAAATAAATACACCCAGTTTTTTGTTTTTTTATATCACTAAATGAACGTGTTTTTTTTAATGTTTGGAAAATGAGTCATTCCAAAAATCTTCTCAATGTAACGTCACAAATCAGCAGACGCTGCCCCCCACCTAGCAACCGCAGTGAAGCGGTGACCATTACCCAGCAACCCGAGCCAAGTCCAGCCATGTTACCTAGCAACCTAAGCTGAGTTCCAGCAGGTTTGGTCAGCTGGTTGCTGTACGATAGCTGCTGAAAAAGAAAAGTGTTTTGTTGTCAACTTACCATCCAGAAACAACTTGCTATATTCTTGTTGACTAAAATCTCATTTTCTCAGAATAATTTTGTGCTTTGTATTGTCCTTAGACCTAATCTAACCAGTTCAAGGAAGCATTATAGGTCACCTGTAATATTGTGTTCACAATCATTGAGAAAGACTCAGTGATTGTTTGTGAACAATCATTCACAAATTAATGTTAAGCTTAACATTAATTACTTAATGTTAAAATTTCGTTGCATAATTTTTTCCATCTGAGACACAACTTTAAATTAAAATGGCTTCAAATGAAGTTTAGATTAAATTAGCAGGTGTGATGGACAAACTGTTCTGTGTGAATTAGGAGAATATTCAGCAGCTGTAAACTCTGCTTTTGCCTTAAGCCAGTGGTTCCCAAAGTGTGGTCCGCGCCCCCTTTGGGGAGTGCAGTGCCATTGCAGGTAGGGCCCGGAAAGCGGTGTGGATGAATGCAAAAAAAACAAAACAGTTACACTAAAGTGTTTCTCTGTAAAGATGGTTTGTAGTGGGTTTTGTTGCAACCTGAAGTGTGAAATAAACTTCAGTGGAGTTTGAAAACAAAATATTTGTATAGGTTTATGTCTGGTTGGACGATGTGTGTGCTCAGTTGATTTTTTTTATTTATTTTTTTCTCTTGGCGGGGATCTTATTGTAATCCACAGGAAGGGGGCAGAACCACTGCCTTAGGCTATTGCAGTGCTTCTCAAATAGTGGGAGACTCCGTCAAGGGGGGCGCGTTTGACCTCGGGGAACATGCTTTTTTATTTTTTTTACTGTCCTAGAATAAAGTGCAATAGCACCTCCACTACATTAGGGGGCAGTGGCGCTCTCATTGGCAGAGTGTGCGTAGGGAGCATTCGCTCGGTGGTGTAGGG
>CAEGAD010018650.1:0-15012 GCA_903067055.1 Poeciliopsis paucimaculata
TGAAACAATGCCACAGCGAATGCGGGCTGTAATCAAAGCTAAAGGCGGTCCAACAAAATATTAGAGAGTGTGACCATTTTTTGGTGGCAACTTTTATTTTGGCCAGGCAGTGTATATATATATAATGATTATGTGATTATGTCAATGGGTCCTAAAAATCTACAGTGTCTTTAGTCTGCAAGGTTTTGTAAAAATTAGAGCTACATTTGTTGAATTATTTAAAAATATTTATATTTGTTTATATATATGGTCCTAAATCTTGTACATGCCTCCTTAGTAACCTTGAGAGTAAAATAAAACAGTTATATTTAATTAACATGTTTAAAGTCATTTTCTAAAACAGCCATACCTTTTTCAGGAACGTCCCCGTGCTTTGGTTATTTGTCAGGTTGCCTGGTCATGTCTAACTGTTGGACAGCTGTGAACCTGTGAATGACTGATCATGAGCCGAAGCACATAGAGAAAGGAGTTCCTGCCAAAGTACACCCCTCTTTGGGAAAGGCAGGAATCATGCCTTTCCCTCTGAATACATTTTATTCGGAGCTCACTGTGATCTTGTGATAAAATCAAAAGACACACCTGTGTAACACAGCAAACACGTGGCAGAGGCCCTCCGCTGCTCATGGAGGATTTTACACCTTACAGATGATCAAAGCAGCAGAGACTGGGATCATTTGTTTCTTAGATCTATAAATACATATTTTAAGAAATTTATAGTAAAAAGGGGGCAGTGTTGTATGTACACCAATTGTCAATGTAACAACATTTAAAGGAGTTGCTCAAAAGTCACAGTGTTCACAGAATTTACTGTTCTCAGTTATCATATATAGAAACATATCAGAGATGCACATCAGTGGATGAAGATTTTCAGTTACTGAGCTTCTGAAGACTTTCACACTGCTAATACTGAAAAAAACACTAAACTGTCACAGATAAACCCAAGTGAAGGAAATATAACAATGTTGCTTGGCAACCAGTACATTTTTCTTCTTTGGTGGATATTTTTTTTCCTCTTTAAACAAAGCCAGATATTTCAGTAGTATAAAAAACTAGTGAAACCAAAATGTTGCTTTTAAAATTTAATAAACACAATCAGAAGGACTCAGGGATATGTTGCTGGTTTGTGCACCTTTATGTGAAACTTCTGTTTTCATACCACTGAAACATCCTATAGTCAGCAACCAGATAGAGTTATTGGATTCAACTTAAGAAGGCAACAGTTTAAGGCAGCTGCTGCCTCCAATGTACTTCTAAAACTTGAAAATCTAGAGGCAAACCATGCAAGACATTCTGACTTTTTCATCTCATCTCCTACCCATAGAGATAAGAATGTATATTCACAAACACACCCAGACACACACCACAGCAGATGCCAAATAATATCAGATTTGTGCATAACAGTTGCTTCTATTTCAAAATCACATTACATAGCCAGTGAACAAATTAGGTTTGTAAGAAAATTAGATAAATAAAATGTCTTTGCTTTACTGAATTGGACCTAATGAGGCACTGTCAAGCCTAAGCGTGCAGTGTTTCTCAATGGTATTCATGTCTGTTCAACTTTTTAATTACAGGTATTTTGTTTTTTTTTATTTTGTCATGGTACAACTATAGTTAGTTTTTTTTTTTTTTTTTATTAGGATTTTGTACAACTGACCAAGTCAAATAATGCATAATTTTGAAATAGCATTAATTGATTTCAAAATCTTTCATAAATGTCAATTTGAAAACTGCTTGGAATTTTTTTTAGCCTGTTTTACACTGACAGTTGTAAATAAGATGCTTAAATTAAATCTCAGTTTTCTGTGCAGACCTGATGGGTTTAGTGACATTTGTGAACAGTAACATATAAACCAAAGAACACACATCATTTTCAAATTCTGGGCTCAATAATATATCTTATCTTTGACATCTTATGGCTACAGCTATGGGGAAGTTTAAAGGGCAACACATAACAGAAAGCACTGTTAAAGCCATCGTCTCAAAATTACTCAGATTCTTACCATGACATTTCTATATTTGAACTTTTATGAGCAATAATATTGTTTAAGATGACTGTAAAATTTAGAGCAATAATTGAGCTATATTAACATGAAAAACAAAATTAATGAAGCTTTAATCACTTTTTTTGTTATGCATATAAGCAATATGTTCCCCCATTTTCCATCCTTTTCTGATAGAAAGAATACAATTTTTTCTATTTGTTTAAGAAATCGAGCAGAGCAGAGCCGACAATGTGTAAAAACAACTGTAACATCAGATACAAACTTAAAGCATGGTGTGTTTAGCTGTAGTACCACTTTGTTTAAAAAAACAGACTAAGAATAAATAAGTACACATAAATCTGTCTTGCATGGAAAAGAAAAAAGTGAGTCAGTCTCAAGGATGAAAATGGCAATTTTTTTTTCTACAATCTTCACTCCACTTTGTCGTTTCCCCTGTTCAGTAAGTGTTCTTGACAGGCTTTGACTTATGCTCTATTCAGAGTGCTCCATCAGCATGGACATCTTTGATATTCAGGATTATAACCTTGAGTCCTTGTAGGTGAATGATGAGTTCAGAAATGTGGACTTTCTAACTTTCTGAGAAAAAAAAATGTATCTTTCCAAAGTACAATGCTGTTTAGACCCGTCTAGTCATGCATAAATGTTACCCGGACATATAAAAGCCTAACAATATGCACAAGCCAAGGAGATGACTGCTGCAGATTATTGCGCTTTCTCCATTTATAAGCCACGGCTCCGCAGTGAAATTGTTTTAGGAACACTGAATGCTAATATTTCATCCTCATACATACTTAAGATCTTGGTGAAAAACATGCCTGTGCTATAAATTGCCTCTGCATTATGAACAAACCCTTCTGTTTGCACACACATACAGAATGTAATGCAATGCCTTGGTAATACTGTATGACTTGAAAAACTCTCTTTGGGAAAATAACTGGATTTTAGCCTCCGATATAATGTCTCTGAGGGGCGCAGAGAGAGATTAATGTGGCAAATATGAAAGACTATTTTTAGGACTACAGGACTGTTTAGCACTGAAAGAGTTTTGTTGCTGCCCCACCACTATGGCAATCTAGGATTAAATATTTTGAGGAAACAAAAAACACTTTTTCTGCCATGTACAGTAGTTACAAGCTTCCTAAGCATTGTTTAAAAATATTAGGGTGAGCTCCAATCACTTCTCTTTTACTTTCTGTTTTTCTACTGTCTTGTCTTGTTCTGGAAATTATATACGGTAAAGAGTTCCTGCAACACAGAGTCTGCAGATAGTTTCAGTCATTCAACTATCTGGGTTTCTTTGAAGGTGGTTCTTCTGCCTGGTAGTAGATAGGATCAAATCTGCAAAGATTATCAAGCCACGGTACTTTGCAACAGCTTCGGGTGGATTTTGATCTAGCTTTGGGCAACGGCAGTCTCACTGATATCTGATAGTCTTTTCTCCCTTTTATGCTGGTGAGGATGAACAGCTGGATCAGAGCTAGTGTACTTTGGAAGTCTGTCAAAGAAGTGAGAAGCCTCAGCTACAGACAGGGTAAAACAAAGTAAGTGAATATCTTAATTTTAGGATCCTGCACCGTTTTCTGCACAATTCTGTGCTTGCTATTTTGTAAAATAAATTCTTACAGGTAATAATCTGGTGTTGCCTTTTGTAAAATATTTGGTTAAATTTCCTGCTACATCCATTATGCTGCTTGATTGACCCGCACAATTCAAATTTGATCACAAACAAGCATGTAATGTGTTTGGATCAAATGCCTATTATGACTTCTCAGATAGCAAAAAGATGAGATTTTCTATTTACACTACTTATTTTTACTAATCAGCACTCTATTTCTTTAGGATTGTTTATAAACTGAGACATTTTGACAGTTCTTGTAATTCTTAGGCTTTTACTTTGACTTTCTGCTTTTTGTTTTTGTCTGTTTTTGTGGGGTTTTTTATTTTTTGTCACACAACACACTATCATTAAATCTGCCTCCTTTCATCGCTGTTGACTTTGCATCATGTAACTGTTGCTCAGATTTTCTCATTTCCTATCATGGAGCTTCAAAGCTTTGTTTCAAGCTACTGAATTGAGCTTTGGTGTTTTACGTTGCTGTGATCCATTACCTTTTCTTTTAAAAAGACACTGTCAGTGTTTAGGATCTGAGAAGACACACTGTTGTGGCTTTGAAAGCAAAATGTTTTTCTCTTTTTCACCTGATCATGTGATTTTTTTGGTCGCACAACAGCTTGAAGCCGCCTCTTCTTAAGCAGTAATTTGCAGTTGTTTTCTGTTTGTTTTCCTCAAGATTATTGAACAGCCCTCTAGCATATAGTTATTTTCCAATTGTCACACTGTTCTATTTCATGTCAAATACAATGTGAAGTTATTTTTTTTTATTATTATTTGTTAGTAGAGCTAGATGGGGACATAGTTGTTTGCAGTAACATTTGGATTTTGAATTCCAACTTAGCCCTTTTTGCATGGAGTTATCTTGTTCTCATATTGGGGTTTCTCTGGAACTTTGACTTTCTTGAATCCAGAAATATGCATGACTGGTTAACTTGTCACAGTACTTTGACCTTAGATTTGAGTATGAGCATGCATGTTTTTCTTAAATTTCTCAGTGTTGCCATGTTTACATGTGACTGATGGAAAATCTGTCCAACGTGTACCAGCCCAGTTGCAAAGATTAGCATAGAAAATGAATGAAAGGACTTATTAGTATTTCAAATATTTGTGCATCCCTATATTTTCAAAGAGTTTGTTAGGGTTATAGATGAAAGACAAGCTCACAAAGCTGATGGTACAGTTTCCAGGAGATCATGCACACCATATTTGTTTGTTGAACTCAACCGTCTCTGACAGTAATTAACAAAGTAGATTTTATTGGAAACTTGATTTGGTTATTTTTTGAGTGTAATATAGGAAGTTACAGTGCTTGAACATAGCATAGAACGAGTCACATTTTGCAAGAAACAACATTTTGCAAGAAATTCTAATACTTCAGTCGTGTATCCATGCAGGAGACAAGTAATCATACATTGACTTCACAGTATTTTTTTCCACCATAATGCGCACAATTTATTTTATTTTTTATTATTTTGCAGATTTGCCTTGGAAGCCCATCTGTTTTCATCTGATGATGTAGTGTCTGGGGACAGCAGCCGATGTTTGGGGGATTCCAGCGCTGCCAGCACACATCCAGATAATGAATGAAGGATAACCAGGCCAAGACTTCCTGTTCCATGTACACATGCTGGTTTGAATGCTAATCATTTTATAAAAGGAACAGGAGCTAAATTATCAATAATATTTATGAGGAAAAGGAATTATTGTAGTTTCTGAATTAGTTCCATAAAAACTGTTCCCAATACATAGTCTATTTTGACAAAAATATGAGACTGAAATTTTGGAGGCTCACTCCAGACTTTCCGCAAAGGATATATATTTTACAGTTTGATGATAAACTAAGTTGATCAGTATGTCAGGTCCTTTATTTTGACTTTTTTCTTAAGCTTCAATAATTTTATACATGCATCAAAACATTGCTCAAATTTGATTTTACCAACATGACCACTAATATTGGGGCATGAGTTTATAACAATAAAGATTCCTCAACTAGTTCCTGTAACTAGTGATGCAAAGCTAACCACAGAAGTAATGATGAGTCTATATTTGTTCTTAGTGAGTATGTTTGTGCTAGGTACAAGCTGTGCAACATAATTATGCAGGATTTAGTCCTCATCTTACCTGGTGATGAACAAGACAACATGAGTGTGATAAATGATTGAGAGAGAACAAATGCAGAGAAAAATAAACTGTATGGAAGATAATGATGATATGGATGCCTGGTTGCTCATCTCTGAAGCCCCAAACAGAGAAGTGTATGCATGTAAGGTGATTTAAAGCTAGATTCTAAGGCTCACTTCAACATTGCTGAAAAAAAAAAAAAAAATCTTCATTGCATATAAAGCTGGATCTGAAAGAATGTGATTAAAACCACAGTAGGCAGACGAACATTGCTGAGGTTTGAAGTTGTTTTTGCAGGCATTCGGAAAAAAATAAATAAAAATAAAAACAAAAAATCAACCATTTTATTTGCCAATTGTTACATTGTTTATGCTTGATGATCACAAATGTGTTTTCATATGAAGTTTTTTCTGTTGCTTTGTCATGATTTAAACTATTCTGTAACCCTAACTGAGCCTGTATAATTTGAAAGATTAATGAAAACTAATCACTTATAGTTGTAATGCTTAGTTATTTAAAGCAGGTATTTGTGACTTTGTGGGGCTGAGCGTTATGCGAATTGGTAACTCTTTATATTCATTGCCAGTGTGTTGTTTTAATATATTTTTATCCACCATGAAAACATGCCCACAGGGATAAATGAAGTTTATTGGATTAAATTAAATTGAATTGAAATGGCCCTGCAATGGCCAAAGTGAACCTTCAATGAGTCAAAGCTGCTCTAATTTGACACACAGCACAGACAAATGTTTATTAAATGAAAACAGCAATGTCTTTGGTCTGCACTGTTGTTTTCTTGGGAAACAAAAGCTCAAGTTTTTGAAGGCTGGTGTCTTCTACTTCAGGGGCTTTTATTCATATGGCCTTATTAATTGATTTTTAGTTTTTGTCTGCTGGGCATTAATGTGTTCAAATTGTATTCTAGCTACTTTATTTTTCAGTGGTGTTTTTCTCTGCAAATTGCCTTCTATCAATTTTGCATCAAAACTTTGTGCACCTCATGTCACTTAATTGTACAGTATTCTAGAACCAATTGCAAAAATTTAATTCTACTTTAGAGATACAGTGCCTTTAGAAATTATTTCTACGCCTCAAACTTTTTCATTTGTTGTCATGTTGCAACAAAAACCCAATGGACTTTTGGAATTTTGTGAAAATCAAGCAACACAGCAGACAAGTCCGGGATTAACTATAGAGACAGTTCAAATAGAGTAAGATAATAATAACACAATGTCCCTAGCTCTGGATATCTTAGAGGGAAGTGTTCAGAGAAGTGACATCAGAGATACTAGAGAGCTTATGGTACAACCTCATTCCTACCACACATATGGCCATTCACTTAAACTGTCATGGCAATTTTAAATACTTCCTAAAATCTGCCAAAAAAAGAAAAAAAACCCCAAAAAACTAGAGATTGAGGTAGAGGGTCATAGCAGGACAGTGACAGTATGTTACGTCTCTGTCCTATCATATTATTTAGAACCAAATATTACTTCCGTTATGTGCTCTATCTTCCCAGAAGATAGAGCACATAACACCAGTTTTAAAGTCCCTCCACTGGCTCCCTGTAGCTCAAAGAATAGATTTTAAAACACTGCTGTTAGTTTACAAATCACTGAACGGTTTAGCTCCACAAGATATAAAAGATCTGCTGTTGTTGTATCAACCTTCCAGACCTCGCAGGTCTTCTGGTTCTGGTCTGCTCTGCATCCCCAGAACCAGAACCAAACGAGGAGAAGCATCATTCAGCATATCTGCACCAAAAATTTGGAACAAACTTCCAGAAAACTGTAAAACAGCTGAAACACTGAGTTCCTTTAAATCACAACTAAAAACCCACCTGTTTAGAGTTGGATTTGAAACATAATGAATTGAAAATTTAATGATGGAACTTGACTTAATGTAATGTTTTAATGTTTTGTTTATTCTATGTTGCATGACTTTGTGTTTTTGTGTTTGTTATGATGTAAAGCACTTTGAAATGCCTTTCTGCTGAAATGTGCCATACAAATAAAATTTGATTGATTTTGATTGATTCGGTTCTAAAGTGACTGCAATAAAAAGTTCAGGGGTATGAATACTTTAGCATACTAATATAGCAGGTTTGATTTATTTCCTTCAACCCTCATAAAGCATGGTCATTGAAATGTAACCCTAACGTTAATTGTCATGTCTGGTGTACCTAGATATTACCCATTTACTCAGCTTCCCAATAACATTTTAAAAGAGAAGTGGAAATCTAATGTAGTTAGTTTTTGAAAATTGCTTTCAAACTTTTTTCCTCACACAGTGGCCACCATGAGGGACCACAATGGGGGAAATAGAAGAAATACTATCATTTCTTACAGCTCTATGGTTTCTAAATAAATCAATTCTGTTTGGTGAATTCAGTCTGTATGAATACCTTATGCAGCCCATGTTGTGGATATGGAATCAGCTTTAAAGCTGCTTTTTTTATTTTGAAAAGATGGGAATATGCCCAGGGGTCTGATATAGGATCAGTTTCAAAGCAGCACTTCTCTTAATTCTTTTGATGAAATGAGGAATTGTCTGGGGGTTGGGAGTTGGGTAGGGCAGTCGGGAATGTTTGGGGGAGCTTGTCGTTGGGGTTCTGCAATTGAACCTCCTTTGAAAAAAATCTTCTCTGCAGTCAACTGCAGGAAAATGATTTCCAAGGTACTGATTTTTGGATCAGTTTAGAACGAGTTATTTTAGAAAGAGTAGCTGTCCATGTTGAATTGAGTCTTTCCTAGTTTTTCAGATTTAAATGAAGACATTTCAAAAAGTTGTTTCAACATTTTCCCTTTGATAGATGTAAAGTTTTTTTCCCCTCGTTTGAGACAATCAATGTCAAACAAGACCAATACAGATTTATGAGCAGATTTCATATGAACTCGTTTCTGTTTAAAATGGGAAATTATGCACTGTGCTGTTTTGGGATTTGTCCTGATGTAATACATGCATCTAGCTGAACTCAAACATGTAAATACACAGCAAACGTTAGAAGTTTTACTCCTCAACAAAATTCACAATCTGCTATCTGACCACTTACAACTAAACACAGTTTAAGAGCAATTTTCAAATGTCATATTATAGCTGAGATTTTACAAAAAAAATGACAACTTGTTCAACCTCTCTGTAGCTCATATAACTTTAAACTACAAATCAAGGTAAGATTAATCTGCCTATTTACATAAGAACATAAAACAACTTAAAACCGAGTTGCTTGTCTTGAGACTACAATATATTTTCTTCATTTGATTATGGACATGAAGTTCATTAGTTTTATGAAAAGACAAAACATGTGATTTGAACTATGTATTCATCATATTGTTAAAATGTGATGATTACATTATTATTTAAAAGATAATATATATTTACAAACAGGAAACCAAATCTTTCAGTAAGCAATTTTCAAAACATACTCGAGTTAAACTTGTCTACGACATTTTAATACTTAAGATATGTTCAGTTAGGTAGGTCTTAAAAACATTGTGGTTAACACTTGTAGATGTTTTTTTTTTCCAATTCGAAACATCCCACAGCCCCTTTTTTTTTTCCTTCTCGCCCTCTCTTTCTCATTGACATGTATTGATCTGTGGGTGGCCGCACCTTGAAGTACGATTTTTACAGATATTTATGTTTGTAGCTGCAGGCCTATAGATCCCATTAGGGGGTTGAGCAATAGGCATGGGTTGTGCTTCAGCACCTTGCTACTGAAGAAAAATTTAAAATTCAAGAGACTGGATCCTTAGTCAGCACTTTCACCCCCTGAGCTGGCAATGTAAAATGGCCTGGGATGGTCAGCACAGTGAGACATACTGTGAACACTTAGAAACAAGAGAAAATATCATTATGTAGCAAAAAGTTTTATAAGTTCAACTTTTTAGTAACATGACAAAACAATTATTTTATTAATTTTTTTTCTTTTTAAGCAACAGACTTGACAAAAGAAAGGAAATCCAGTTTCATGAGATAAGCTGCACCATTAAAGCATTTGAAGTTTATGTAGAAAGTTAGACATCTCTGAAGTAAACTTTACCTGTCCAAATAAATAAGAGCATTTATTTTCAGATAATCATATCACTAAAAAAAGTTTACAAAAAAAATTGTGATCACTTGTGAAACAAGCACAAATGATGACAGGACGGAGTAGCAGACCCATCCATGCATTAGGGCATCAGTTGCAATAATAGGGCAGCTACTCTGCTCTTATGGCCATCAAGAACAAAAAGCTGAGTCAGAAAGTGAAGTTCTCAATTTGCTGGTTGATGTACCTTTACCTTTATGGATTAAAAAGACAACACTGTTGTCAAGAAGTTCTTCTTTAAGTTTTGCAGCTTACCCACTCGAATAGGGATGAATATATATTTATTCAAAAGACCAAGCAGTTTTCTTCATTTATCCTTTATTCATTCTTCAGTGTGTCAGGATGTTTCTCTTACAGTTTGTCCAGAGGAAGGTAAAAAAGCAAAACTTTTAAACAACAACAAAAGAAGAAAAAATAAATAAATATTAATACCCTGTATTATTTAAGTTTACATACATTAATTTTACTACGACCGTATAGGAAATTCTAAACAAATCACAAAAAAAATACTAAGCAAAACACTGAGAATCAACCCACAAAGTCAAAGGACAAAATAACTAATTTAAGTTCTTTAACTTTAAATCTCAACATTTCAGATGAATATTTTCATTTCAAAAGTTTACTTTTTTATATTAATCATGAATGTTTATTTTACAATAATTACACTTTCTAGTTATTATTTTACCTACTTTAAATTATTTAATGCTTAACTAATAAATAGTTTCACTCTTAACTTCATCAAATCAATCAGTTAAAAATCACAATACAAACATGATTCCAACCATAAAAATCATAATAATCAATTAAAATGCTAAATTTCACATAGTATTTAAATTCAGATTTAGCCGACATAACAAGTATTAACGAGCCCTGGCGAGGCTAAAAGTAATCCAGAACGTAGGAAGTCCAGCAGTGCGATTTCACAATAATACAGTCTTACTGGGTTCCTCTATTTGTTAATAGATGTATGTGGCTCTGCACAGGCCCACAACACGAGCAGAGCACTGTTCAAATGTGACACCAAACTCCACTTTCCTTTTTATGGTCCGTGTAGTACAACCACTGTTTCGCCATGTTTTTTTTTTTTTTTTTATGATTGTCCATTCTTTACAGCTAGTGCATGTATTTTCTTAATTCATTGATTTTTTTTTCCCCTTCGCTTTTTACTTAGTTTTTCTTTCTTCTCTTATACCTTCTCTTATCCTTTTAATTTTACTTCACAGCCATCTGAAATTTGCTCCTTATGTAGGTTGACTGTGCTCACCTCTGAAAAAAAAATTGTGTGAAGGTAGGAGTAAAGTATCTCTTCCTTTACTCTTAAATGAATTAGCTGAGGTGGTTCGGGCATCTGATCAGATTACCTCCTGGATATTTGCCTTTGAAAGCTTTCAGGGGGTATCCCACTGATATGGAAATGTAGAAACTGGGAGCCACAATGTTCAAGATATATTACTTCTGCGACTCAATCACAGATAAGCAGACGACAATGATGTGACATCAAATTCGGTTATTTACTTGGACTGTCTGTCATTTTGAGTTTGTTACATGGGATTAAGATAAAAACATTTCTTTTACCCCTAAAAAAAAACCTTGCCTCCTCTTATTCATTTTTGTCCCTTTAAATCTTTGTTCTCCTATTTTCACCTCCCTGTGTTCAGCTTATGGCGACAAGCTTTTAAATCCTTGTTGGTACATCAGCTTCCTAACCTTCCTAACCTCACTGACTGAGCTTCAGAGACTCTGTGTGATGGTGTGTAATCTGTAGTTGGACTTCCCTTCCTCTGTCTTAGCTTTTCTCACTCTGGTTCATTCCAGTCCGTTGTCACCAATAGCATTTCTCACAAACACACACACACAATGCAAAAACACTCCGCAATTAAATAGGTAAACCACCTCATCAAAGCAGCTACACTTGGAAGTACACATTTTTTCCCCTCACTATAAATTTCAAGCAGACCCATTTGTTGTACTTAAGTATTTGAGGTCATAGAAATGCTGCAACGTTTTATCATTGTAACTGGAAAGCAAGCTCCTTTTGTTGCTTTCAACAACATACTTGAAAGATGTCGAAGACAGTTAAGATCTTTACTGTTCTTTGAACGTTTTACAGTGGATATAAGTAATTCTGGGGCTAGAAAAGATGTCTTTGAATAAGAACTGGAGACTGCAACATTTATTTAATGCAGCCTGTGTTTAGACTTTGTTTTTGCCATATGAATGGTCAAGAGCACCTATAATTTTGATCTCTCGGTGCCCTTATGAAAGGCACACAATGCAAAACTTCCATAAGATTATGTAAATTTATCAAGACGTTGTCCATAAATCGTGTTTTTTTTTTTGTTCTTTTTTTTTTAGAAGAAAAACACATTTTTTTAATTTTTTAAAAAAAAGGTAGATTAAAGAAGAGGTGATTTATCAAACATTTCCATGATGGACTAAACAAAATATCCTTTCCTTGTTATTTATTCTATATGTAACGGTTCTGATGATTCCCCTGTTCACCCCACCTCTTTTCTTTTCTTCTCTCTCGTCCTTCTCATTTGTTGCTTCCTTCCACCACCACCAGGGGCTTTCCACGCCGCGTCGTGCCGACAGCAGATCTTTTTCCCCAGTTCTTTTACCCTGCGCTTCTAGATGCGGAGACTCCAGATGAGCTGCATGGTGGCAGACAGGGCGCACAGAACTGCCAGTCCCTCTTGTTCCCATCTCCCGTGGAGTCGCATAGGTTGGATGCCTGAGAGGAGCGAGAAGTTAAATACCGATCACTTCCGTCCCGCTGCAGAGAGTCAAGTCAAAAAGCGTTTGTTTCTCCTCCACAACGCATCAAGGGTAAGAGTTTTAGGATGCTGAAATTAAATGATAAAGTTCATAACGTGTTGGCATGCTCTTGTAACCCACATATGGACTTGCACCTTGCTTTTCGGTGCTGATTTGTTGCATTTCTGCAGCAAACAAAAGAAAGAAAGAAAGAAGGAAAGAAAGAAAAATCCGTAATATTTTTAAAATAGAAAAGGGTTGCATTCATTTTCTCGGTTTTTGTGTGCTGATAGTTGAACCTGTGCGGAAGGATGAAATCCTTGGCGTCATATCGAGTCCTTAACATCTTTTTTTTTTTTTTTTTTTCATGGCTGAACAGCTACATCCGCTAACTTGTTGCCACTTGTAACTCATTTAACGTTTGGTTAGTTCTGTAATGAGCGCTGCGCATAATTTAAGCGATAAATGACCTCTTGTACTAAAGCAGGGAATGGTCTCCGATGACTTATCCTGGTTATTCCTTGACTGTTCATGTGTTCATTCGTAAATACGAAAGGCATATTTTATGATAACATTTTTGCAGCTAGTTCCAGAAGCAAATCTGCGTGTTCATCTCAAATTTCAGCCTCAATAACTTTTGAAAAGAAAGAAAGAAAGAAAGAAAGAAAGAAAGAAAGAAAGAAAGAAAGAAAGAAAGAACAAAAACAATTTCGTCAGATGCATTTGGAATTCTCAGCTGTTTGCACCTGTGCAGGCTGGAACTACACAAAAACAGTATTTTATTTATTTATTTATTTAAAGAGGAAAATTGTAGTAAGACGAAGAGACGCGCCTTCTGCTCGGTAAAGCTGCTTTCTAAAGACTGCAGCCACTTGATGCGCCAACAGGATGCGTTTGGGAAAGTTGGATGTGTGCCACTGTGCTCTGAGGCCATGCAGTTAAATAGATCCTGACATGAAAGCAGACAGTGTAATCGTAAGATGGTGTGATGGACTTGCGTTAAAACATAATGAAAGTCTTGTAATGATTCGCTTTTATGGATATAAGCATTTTTTTTTTTTTAACACAAAGCAGGAACTACATGTTATTGCCTGTTTTCTTATTTTTTATTCACATTACCATTTATTCAAATGGGATTAATGGATATTCATAAATCAAATTACCAGGAGGAGCAGCTTCTTTCTTGTTTCTGGAATCACTAAAAATGTACATTTCTTTCAGGAATTTTTAAAAACATTTTATGATGATGGGTTGCAGCCTTTTCTGTTTAAGTGACTGTGTATAGGCATTCTTTAAATGTGTTATAGACTACTTTCTCTTCACCCTGCATTCTTTGAAATTGGAAATTGGACAGAACAACTCCTTTTCATCAAAGGTTGATATTTGGTCTGAGGAAAAAAACTAATATCTTTGTGAATTTCTGAAGCAATGATAAGCCGTATGCCACCGCTGCATGTTTCTTTGGTTTCAATGAATTTGCCAATGTGGGATTACAATACACTTGGAGCTTGGATATTACTCAGTAACGTTAGCTGAGGGTATTATATTAGTTCTTAACTTTTTTCTCCTTAAAGTCCCCTTGTAACTGACTGTAACTCTGTGTATTAATAGACGGTGAGGGTTTGACTTGTCGACGTTCACGAGATCTTGTGGATATCTGTTTACCACTTACCTTGAGCTAATTGGTGTGTGGAAGAAGTGATAAAAATGTGTGATACCGCAGGAGCACATCGATGCTGTATTCTCCAAATACACACGTTTCCAGGAATCCATCCAGTAGAAAAACATCTTGTTGAGGACAGTTAACTTTATTGAATCTAGATAAAAAATAAATATCCCAAATTGACATAAAATATTTATTTTTTTTAAAACAGACATAAACGTATTAAATAACACATTTATTTGATAACTCTGCACCAGTATGGCACACTTAAATACACCAATATCTTCACAAGCTTGATCAAACATGTAAAAACAACACTGTGTCTAGTCAGTTCAATTTGGAGTATAACATTCAATGCAAAAATAATTAGAAAGAAACAAAAACAATAGGGAAACTATCTTGGTCAAATATGCAAATATAAACTGCTACAAACCTTCTGTCAGATGGTCCAGAAAGTACACGTAAGAATGTTAAATGTAAAATAAATAATAAACTAGGACAAAGAAAGGAGAATTAATATTGCAACATACAAAAACAAAAAAAAAAATCTTCTGCATCATGAAATCTAAAAATGATCACCATTTCTGTCAATTGTATTTATCTATTGTATTTATTCCTGATTAAATTCTTTTAAATTAAATAAAAATAAAAATAGCTGTTGACATGTGTGCAGAGAATTATAAGCAAGCCGAGTCCTGGGGGGGGGGGGGGGGGGGGGCGCCCCCCGCGGAGAGCGATAAGCGAGGGTAGGAGCTGCAGT
>CAEGAD010018653.1:0-19029 GCA_903067055.1 Poeciliopsis paucimaculata
ATATATATATAAGCGTGACTTTTTCTCAACTTTTTTCCCCCTCCAGTCCTCTCCATATGACGCGCACACAACGGGCATGGCTGGGGCGCTCAGCTACCATCCATATGGGAGTCCGGGTTACCCCTACCAACTCAACGACCCCGCGTACCGCAAGAACGCCACCAGGGACGCCACGGCCACCTTGAAGGCCTGGCTACAGGAGCACAGGAAGAACCCGTACCCGACGAAGGGGGAGAAGATCATGCTCGCCATCATCACCAAGATGACCCTGACGCAGGTCTCCACCTGGTTCGCAAACGCCAGGCGGAGGCTCAAAAAGGAGAACAAGATGACCTGGGCGCCCCGCAGTAAGAGCGAGGACGAGGACGAGGAGGACGGAGACGGGGAGAGGAAGGAGGCGGAGCGCTCTGACAAAACCCTGGATAACAGCGAGGCTTCGGCGGAGGACGAAGGTGGGGTGTGATGTGGCAACACGCAGAGCCAATGATCAAATTAACCATTGAAGCTTGTACACGGGGAGGGTGTGCGCCCCCGTCCCCCCGTTACCCTCACACGTTAATTTATGGCTGTAGATTTATAAAGAGATTTTAGGTAAGAATATTACGAAGTTGGAAATTATTAAGTCAGACTTGGAAACAAATGATTATAAGCCAGGATGCTGTCCTTTAGCTATAAGTGTCTGTCGTTTCGTAACCATAGTGATCAGTTTACTTTTTTAATGAAAACGAGCACTAAATGACCTGTTGAGAGCGACATTTTATAATTTTTTTTTTTTTTTTTTTTTTTTTTATAACATGGTGATAAATCAGAGATAAAGCAGACATTCATGAGTGACCCTCAATAAACTGTGACAGTTAATGTCCCTCCCCTCGTGCTGTTATATAAAAATGGAACAACAAAACATTATCTAAAAATATAATTTTTAAAACAAAAACTAACTTGCTAAATTAATATAAATCATAAATATTTCAGTTTTAATTCTCACTTGAAATTCAGCCAAAAGTTTTATGCAGTTTTTAACTTCAATAATTTTTATTACCATTATTTATTTTATTTATTTTTTTTTTTTCCATTTCTAAAATTGTGTTGTTTATTTTTCCTTAATTTGCCAACTCTGTCCTCTCGTGCAGGCATCAGTTTGCACGTCGACACTCTGACGGATCACTCATGCTCTGCCGAGTCTGACGGGGAAAAGGTCGGCTGCGTGTCCGAGCTGAGCTCCGACCAAACCGCGGACAAGTGCAGCGAGGACGGCGTGGACCGCCGCGACCAGCTCTCACCCAAACCCGTCACGTCGTCGCCTCTGACGGGCGTGGAAGCTCCAGTGCTCAACCATCACCATCATCAGCACCACCACCACCACCTCCATCACCTCCACCACCTTCACAGCCAGCGGGAGGATTTGGCCCGGAGCCTCATAAACAGCAACGTCAGTAAATTGTCTTCGTGTCTGGACAATAGGCCTAATCCGTCCGGGGCGCCTCAGAATCTTTCGGCCAAGCCCAAACTGTGGTCTCTGGCCGAGATTGCAACCTCGGACCAAAAGCAGCAGCAGCAGCAGCAACATCAGCAACAGGGGCAACCGGGGCAGCCGAACTGCCCCTCCTCCAGCGGCGGACTCCTCACTCCCCCGACGCCTTCCGCGACTTCACCGGCTGCCAGCTCCCCCTCACTCTACCCAGCCCCCTCCATCCTCGGAAGACCTATTTATTACACGTCTCCCTTTTATAGCAATTACACAAACTACGGCAACTTTAGCCCCCTGCAGGGTCAAGGGATCCTGCGGTACACCAACTCCTCCGGAGTGAGTCTGGCAGCTGCCGCCGCGGCGGCCGCAGCCGCGGCGGCTGCGAACGAAGGTCTGAGCGCCACTCACAGGGCGGCGGAGGCTTGCGCGGAACCAAAGCTCAGGCCAGACTCCCCCATCGTTAAAAATAACCCAAACCAGGTTGCTGCTGTCGAGCAGCAACATTTCAGAGCCACAAACATAGAAGCAAAGAAAGGTACGTAATGAGGAGAACTCTGTGACTAAAATGAAAACGTATTTAGGATTTTTTTTTAAAAATTATTATTATTATTATTTTTTTATCTGGGGATTGTATTTCACATCAGCAACAGATGAACATTTCGCCATCGTTTTATATGTTTTCAAAGCAAACCGACCGTTCTACTTTGTGTCACTTTCATGTCACTGCTTTGGTGGGAGCAGTCTCTGCCTTGCTTCAAATAAATCTGACCGTTTTGAGAGAGATTCTGGAATAAGAATAAATGCATTGTATCTCATTATGGACACTTTGATTTTAAAACAAGGTAAAAAAAAATAAATAAATAAAAATAACAAAACCTTATTTTAAAGTAAAAAAAAAAACAAAAAAAAAAACAGTTATTTTATTTTCAACGAATTTTACTCATTTAAACATATATTTATTTCTCGTAGGGACAATACAAGTTTGCTTTGGAAATCAGCAGAAACAGGAGAATTTAGCTGAAAATTAACGTGTAAAATTCAACCACTACAACAGCGAAGAACAGGCCTCAAATAAACCCAGCCACACACGCAGACACATAACACACAAGGACCGTTTTTGAATCCAATAAGCAGAGAAATGTTGCCATAGCTTTGAGGAGGAATTTTACTTTTATTGTTTCCTTTGTGTGTACGAGAGAGGGAAACAGAGTGAGTGTGCGTGTGCACAGTGGGCTCCAAACCTTATCTTTCAGCTTAGGATAATTTTAATTACACAGGGTCAGCCAAATGCAAACAAATTAGCTCTCTCTGCACAGTCTTAGTGCAACTTCAAGCCTTCAAATGTCACATACACTGATAAAACCAACTGCTGGTTTACTCAATAAAATTGGTGCAACAAGACACATTTTATTTGCATAGACTTTGTTCTGCATTTACAAGTAATAAATGGCTATAAACTAAGATTAATAGCTAAAAAAAAAGAGAAATGCCAACAATAAAATACTCAAATAAATTTGTAATTAGTAGGATGTGTTGATCCGGCGTGTCATTCTATTAAATTTAACAAGACATAAAATAATTTAAAATCTATTCTAACACAATAGTATGACAACCACAGGTGAGATGAATTCGCTACTGGCAACAACTACCTCAAACTTAGGGAGCCCAGTTTGTCAGTAAGTCATACTTTACCATTAGAGCTGTTGTTAAGCCGGTTAAAACTGAATACAGACTTAAACTCATTAAACTTTTTTTATTTACAAGCCTTGTGGCAGTTCCTAGGGTATCCATTTTTACTGAGTAAAGTGCATTGATTTATAATAAAACCCATGCTAACCACTGTTTGCTGGATGGAACATAACAGATGACAACAACTAATGGTTATATGAACCACTTAGCTGTTGTAGACACTGTTAAAGTCTAAAGAGATGTTAATGGTGTACTTGGTACCCCCCAATTCCCTAAAAAATTATAGTTACACAGTAATATGTTTGAATAAAACTGAAGTAATTTCAATGACTAATACTTAATTCTCTCAAAAAGTCATTTTTACAGTGTAAGTGGTTGTGGTAGTTGCTCACTTTTTATATGAGCTGCTGCAGTCGTGGTTTAGGTTAGCAGATTTATTTCACATTTGTAATTTCATTTAGTTTGATTTTTTTTTTTTTTTTCTGAAACAGTTTCACAGTTTTTACAAATTCTGCATCGTGGGATTCTGTTTTTTTTGTTGTTTTTTTTAAATATATATTTCCATGCTCTGCAGGTAGGTGTCACAGTTGCTCAGAGTATAAAACATGGAAAAAAGGATTTCAACCTCTTTAGTCCCACGCTTTAACCCTCATAACTTCTTACTCCAAACCGTATCTAGTGCCACCATATTTCCTTGCAAATGAAAGCTGCTGCTGCTAAATCCCACAAAGACTCAGATCTTCAGTCTTCATTACATTGCCTTGTGTGATTTCCTTATCATCGTCACTCATCATCTCCCATTATATGTGAGTTACATGTTATTTCTCAGGTTCCTCTTGTTTGCTTATTTGCCACGATATATTATTATTATTATTATTATTATTATTATTGTTGTTGTTATATATCTGTGTGTGGAAAAACAACATATGGCTTAGGAAATGTATTTGGGGAGGGGGGCAGGATTCTTAGGACATTGATCTGATCTGAAGTGAACTTTGAGGACTTCAGAGTGGAGTAGCCTACATTTGATATTTATTTTTTTAAAAGGACAGCGGAACGATGCCTATAATTTATGCAAGTTGTATTGCAAAAGTGGAAATCTGACATCTTCTGTTTGTCCTGTAAATATAAATATGAATATATATATACATATATATTATGGACTGTTTTCTTTGGGGCAAAGAATACAATCTTGTTAACAAGAGTACTTTTACTAATTTATATGACTGTACATATAATGAAACGGTGGGGTGTTATATCCATTATTCAGAATAAGAAAATATTAAACTCTTTTTCCCAACTATGATGTTCATTTTTGAGATTCTATTTTATTTTTTTTTTCATATAACTTGTATGTGATCCATATTTTCTTCCTCTTTTAAATTCTCCCCGTTCATTGCTCTTTTATTTTGTCAGTCCAGCACAGATGGGAAATGCTTGATGACTCTTGCCATTCATAACTATTATGAGTTTTCACAGATTGCACAATCCATTCTTTCTAAATGGTCAATCATTTTCTCTTAGGGCCTCATTCTGCTCCCTCGGTCAAATATTCATGACCTTGATGGGGATAAACGATGTACTTATTACATTTTTCCTCCTCTATCTCTCCCTCTCCCTCTCTCTCTTTCTCTCTCTCTTGGCCTGCCGCACATTTATTTTTTCAGTGTGATTAATACAGCCGAGGGGACACATCGGGGGCATCACGGGCTCCCAGCGGGGCCGTCCCTGGAGTTTTTTCAGCCTGGTTCAAGACAGGTCAGGCCTGCCTGCTTCATTACAGCGCCAGCATCGAGCAATCCATAAAAGTCTATCTAAGCATCTGCCAGCTTCAATGGGCTGTGTGATGGGGCCTAATCGGAGAGACTTCCCCCTGCTTTTCATCATGGCTTTGCTATTATAGCATACAGCTAATTAAACAATTAGAACTCAAAGCCAACTTCCGAGGATGTTATCGGCGCTATTCCCATTTTTAAACCTTCAACTTATTTCATAATTGGAGCTGAAATATACATTTCTGATATTTCATCAGTTCCCGTGTTTTAATCAAACATATATTCCCTCCCCACCTTCAGTCATTGCTTCTGGCCAAACTCAAAACTAATCCTTCATTTTCCAGTTGAATCTGAGCTTGAGAGTTGTCAAGAAATCCTCCTACAGCCAGTTTAGCGCTTGGAAGAGGGAAGGAAAGAGTATGTGGGTTATTTAGGTGTGCTGATTATTTAGTATTCAAAGGTCTATGCAATTAAATTGGAATATTATTGAACAGTTTATTGATTGTTTATTCAACTCAAAGAGTGAAAATATTTTTTGCACAGATTTGTTACACACAGACTGAATTATGTTGAGTGTTTACAGTAGTTTATTTTTCATGTTTTTGGCCAACATTTCAAGTAAAAAAACATTCAGTTTCTCAGAAAATTTGAAAAGGTTTCAATGTAAAATGTTTTTTAGGCACAATTGAATGTGAATGTTAGGGTTCACTGTTATGGTGGAGATTGCTGTGTTGACAGTTGTCCAGCAGACAGTCGCTGGGACTGAGCCACAAAATGCTAAAGACATTGAATGATCACAGAGTACTGTGTCCGAGAAAATTAACGTCTGTCATATTCTTAAAAAAAAAAACAAACAAACAAAAAAAAAACTTTTGCTACACATGTAACTTGTGAGACCTAGACCTCATACACCAGGGAAGTGGAAAATAAAGTTTACTGTACACAAAAATGCAGGTGAGCTGAAGGTTGTTAAAACAACATTGACTTCCTTAACACCTTAATGTTACAACAGGCTGATCAGTGCCATGCTTAAATAACCCAGTCATCAACCCAACCCAAAATGTTAGTGTATTTACTCTACAGTATGTTGGAATACTTTTGAGTATATAACTCTGTACCTAAGACAATTTAGGAGTGACTGTTTCCACAGTGCTCCCACCCTAAAAGATACAATCTTCATCAAGACTGTTGAAAACTGAAATATGGATCCAGTTCTTAAAATAAAGTCATTGCATATTTTGTTTTGAACTGTATGACATTGTCAGACATCTTATTTTAAAAAGGTACTCCCTAATTAAAGCAAGCATTAGAAGTGTGACTGACTCTTGTTTAAATTCAGTGTTGTTCCCCTTTAGATCATCACTAACTTGATTTGATGTGTTTCCCCCACCTTATTATCATTTAGCACTCGGTCTGGGACCTACTGTATATGGGACTCGTGGATGTTATAGCCTCTGGCCAACTTCTCATTCCTCAGTCCAAAATGCTTTCATTAGGAGATGGTTTATTGAAATGCATCCTTTATTCTCAGGTGGGCTCCCACAGGGGACTCAACAGCGTTGTCAAATTGCACCAGAGGCAGTCTCGCCCCCCGCCCCTCACCTGCTGCTGCTCCCTTCAAATGTCAACATTTGTTCTCAATAAAAAGAGTTATTGTTTCTGAGAGACAGGAAAAAAAAAAAAAAAGAGCAATTGCTCTGCAACCGGTCACCTTTGAACACATGAAAAGAAACTTCCTACCTGCCTCTTTGTTTGATTGAGAGCAATGGCAGGTGAAAATAGGAACAAGGCGCCAATTGCACATAATAAACCTCAAGCTGTGAAACCTCTAATGAAACGATTGTGAATGTATTCCACAATTAGTCAAAATAGTGGAGAGGAGTTCCAGCTACTGTTTGATGAACTTGCTCTTTGGCTCACACACCCAAAACCCCCCAAAAAGCAGAAGAAACTGTGGTGCCCTTGACAAAGTCTGGATATTGATTCTCAAAGGAGAAACAGGCTATTTGCCATTTTATAGACACTGCTAGGAAGGACTGTGGTTAATGTCGTAAAACATCTCCCAAATGACACATGGTCAAATTTTGTTTTATAAATAACAATCCTAAAAGTGTTTCATGCATGCCCATTTATTCAGGACAGGTGTTGAAAAATTACTAAGGCTGGTATAAAACTAAAACAATGCATCTGTTATTCATAGGCATTTGGAATTATCCATAATGAAGTAAATACAATAATAATAAAAAGGTGACAGACAAGAAAAAAAAAACATTCAGAAAATAGCCAAGAAGCCTCTGGTAACTTTGGGTAAAATACATAGATCCACAGCTTATGTTGTCAAATTAGCCAACAGGAAAATAGAAATTGTTCACTCCACATATGTAGCTTTTATGAGAGAGCATCAAGAAGACGTTTGCTTAAAGAAAGCCATTAGAAATTGAAGGAATGCGGAACGAGTAGTCTATGGCAAGCACAAAACCCTTGGTTTAGAAGGAGCTCTGGTCACATGAGATCAAAATAGAAATGTTTAGCCCCTCATAAAAAATGTTGTTTCGAAAAAAAAATGACACTGTCCATAAACCTCAAAACACCATTACAAAGGTGAAGCACAGTGATAGTAGCTGGGAACTGGAGCTTGTGGTGTAGCTTTACCTTACATCTATCAGAAAAGACCTTAAACATACTCCCAGAACAGAGTCAGGAATTAGGATGGCCAAGTCAAAGGCTGTCCATCCAGTCTGATTGGATTTGAACTATTATGCAAAGACTGTTTTAAACTTTCTGTACTTGTTGGTAGAGACATAGCTGAACAGACTTAGTTAGGGAGTGGTGCAAACAAATGCCTGCCTTTCTTCTGCTCAAACAAATATTTACCGCTTTTACCGGTCACAATAACTTTAATGAGTTTATTAATCAGACAAAATCCCACTGAAACATATTAAACTTAATCATTTTAATGTCGAGACATTAGAAGAAAAAAAAAGGGTATGACAACCAAATGTAAAGTCATTTTGGTATTGCTAAATTCAGTCCACGGGATACCAATCACCGACAGGATCCTGACACATTGCTCACCAGTGAGTCACCACAGTAAGGACTGGTTGTCATTGAAAACTAAATTGATGGTATCATCAAGCTCACAGGCTTCAGCTGAGCATAGACAAGAGAGCAAGTGGAATCATCCCCCCTTATCACTGATCAAACAGGCAGCTCAATATGTGCAGATAATTCATGAGCTCTTTCTATCTTTTATCCATCCTATCACTTGCAAAATACTTCAGACAGTAATCTCTGATGCACACCTTTAGAAGCGAAACTTGATTGAAAGAGAAAGAGGGCTCCTTCTGATGCACAATGCGGCGGCTGTCACAAATTTGGAGGGACGACAAGAAAATATTGGGTGTGCTGATTACCCAGAGGAAGTGTATCATTATTTACACCATCTTTTAACCTCTTTACCTTACTTTATATAATTCCCCCAAATATTCTCAGTCTTGTTAAAGTAAGAACATACACAGAGTAGCCCTGTTCCCTTGACTGAACCTTTCTTCTAATCTATCCTTCTGATGTTCTTACACCTTTCATGCTCAACCTGCCTATTAAGACCTCCCCATAAATACTGCTGATGCTCAGACTTAACCGTAAGTAGCACTAATATTGGGGAGAAGATTGGGAGACCAAAGAGCTTGATGTACAAATCAGGCACAGTTGTGTTTAATAAAACACATCAAAGTGGACAGGGGGGACTTTAAAAGTGAGTACGGGGTCCTGTCCTCTCATAAAGGTGTCAGCCAAAATGTTTAATACTCTGAATGATCAGGGCCAATAAGCTGAGCTGGGATTTAATACACACACATACTCACGCACACGCCTGTGCGCCACATACACATATGCACACACAGAAATAATTGCCAATGCAACAACTTAAACAAGGTCATTAGAAGCTCTAACTTCTGCTCCTAATTGACAGTTATGTTTAATGCTGGTGGAAAGTAAACAATCCAGAGGAGAGTGTTTCACCTTTGGGCCGTAAGTTAGATAATAAAAACGCTGTTGTGGAACTTTTCGTTGGAAAGCTGGGTATATAAGAAGAAACCCAATACATTCAGAATTATGTTTATGTCAGTCTTTTTTAAAGCACATTGGTCTTTTGAGACCACAAATCAAAATTCAGTCCTTGTTTGGGGACTTTTGCAGTTTTGTAGATTTAAAAAAAAAATATTATTCAATTTTTATATATTTGTAGCTCCGTTTAAGGTGTGTTAAAAATTTCAACAAATGACTGTGTAATAGTCATGACCAAGAGAACACCCATACTTTACTTTGGTGTTCAGCTATTGATTTCAGCACTATTGAGTGGTTAATTTCAGTATGCTATCATAAAAGGAGAACCTGTCTACAGGTGGATGTACTAGCATCTGCCTGAAAGAACCCAAAACCTTCTGCACCTACCCTCACAAGTCTAACATAACCAATTCAACCAGTTAATTTATTTCACCTATTTTTGAGCATAATATCATCATCATGAAAAGATACACATCTTGCTGATTTTTTCACATTGTTTACAGCATTTTTTTTGGTTTAAGCTACGCGGAAGAAAAAAAAAAAAAAAACACATTGCGTTTTTGTGTCTGTCTGTGTATGTTTGTGTCAACAAGTTTCTGCCCACGTGAAGGTAACTCTTTCAAATGAGATCCAGTGTGACCAATGTGTTGAGCTGTGAAGATTTCACATAAAGTGTTGTTTTATCTGTAAGTGGCATAGTGGAAACCTATTATGATATGGCTTCACAATTTAAATAAAAGAGCTTGGTAACGAGAGCGTTCATCTGAGAAGCAGCCAGGAGGCTCATGATAACTCTGGAGGAGCTCCAGGGATCCACGTCTCAGGTGAGAAAAAGGTCAACCATCGGTTGTGCCCTCTACAAATGTGGCTCTGAAAAACCATTCCCTTTGCCACCGTAAGTGGCATTCACAAGAAATTTTCATTTCTTGTGAATGAAAATCACAAGAAATCCTGTTTTATGTTTCCCTCAAGCCTTATGCAGACACAGCAAACGTAAGGAAGAAATGGCGAATACAGGCCACCAGACTGAGTGGAGGTTTTCCGTCTTGTAGGGAATGACCCTAAATATGTATAGCTAGAGATGTAATGTAGAATGCTTAAGTTGAAAACATAGCTGAAATGATTCAGTCAAAATCCAGATCTCTAGCCAACTGACATCTGTTGCAAGACTTGAAAGCTGAGGGTTATCCTTTCAACCTGACTTAAGCTTAAATTAATTAGCAAAGAATTTTTCAAACATTTCTTGTCTCTACATGTATGTATAAAATAGAGCAGCAGCTGAAATCTTAGCTGTAACTGGAAAAAAAAGCATACTTTTTAAAAATATTTTTTATTTGTATTGAAATGTGAAACTCATGTACATTTTCTCATTCCACTTCACAGTCAGTTTATACTCTTTGTTGCTCTATCACATAAAATGCCCCCCAAAATTAATTGTTTATGGTGGTAATGTGAAAAAAAATGTGATTAAAATGAATATAGTTAAAACTCAATATGTATCTAAATTGCAAATTTCCTGTTGCAAACTTTAAGACCAACAAGCAAAACAAGTGAATAAGGGAAACATTAAAAAAAAATGTGTTTCTCTTCTCCTGTCTGTCTGAAGTGTTTTCTAAATGAGCTCAAAATGTCTGCACTAAACCTTCTTTTTTCTTCTTCTTCTTTTTTTCCCCTATCAAGGGTTCCGGGAGACACAGGGGAAGTGATTCATGTTAAACAGAATATGTCAGACATGTCGGCTAATTAAACGAACCCCTGCTTTAAGCAAACACTTTAGTGTCATGGCTTCTGACTTGACAGTAGCGTTTTAACCTGAGCTACTTTCACGCACACTCAAAGCACAAAATGTAAATTTATTTCAGAAAACCTGTGACACTACAAGCTAATTTAACATAACCTAGAAGTTGTGCCTTGAGGCACAGTTTTAGGCAATGTACATTAACTGCTTAAATGTGTCTTTTGAAAACACGACTTAAACACTTGGCATCTCTCTAAAATCATAAGCAATGAGAGAGAAACATGTCAAAGAAGTTTATAGTTCCATTTTAAAAGAAAAAGAGACAATATGAAAGGTTTGTTTGAACTAAAAGATAATTTTCTTTAGCAATCTACTAGGGGTGATGGATTATTTTGAACACAGCTGTATGAAGCATACAGATGATCAGATCCAAAATTGACGTTTTATGCATCAAATTACGTTTAACATTATACATAGTTTAAAAAGCCCTTTTTGCCTATTACTAAATGTTAAAGATATTATTTCAACATATTTTAGCATCAGTTTGTTTATGTCAGACTATTTACTTACAACAATCAAATTCCTAACTTCCAAACTTTTACCAAAACTATAAAATGTAGAATCAGAAATACACAAAGTTTTAGATACTTTGTCACATATTGCATGTCATTCATATAATTAATGACACTTTTTTATATCTGCAATTTATTTGTGGCATGAAGTGTTTGATTTAAAATGTCTAGAGTAAGTGTATTTGTTTTTTTTTTATGTGAAACAATGACCTAGTGACCCCTTCTTTGTATGCAGCAAAAACAGGTTTCCCAGTGAAGGCAACATTTACTGATGACCTCCACACTGTGAGTAATATAAAATTTTCAGGACATAACATTGAACCTCATAGGATACCACACGTAAACTTTAGCAATTTCAAGTTATTTATTTTTTTACGACAGATATCTGTTTTTAATTGTTCCCTCTCCATCTAACGCTGTATCTGGAAAGTTTTTACATCAGTGATATATATGTCATTTTGTGTGTTTTTTTTTTTTTTAAGTCAGTCAGTAGTACGTTCACCATTATCTATTGCCGTTGCCATCACTTATTCACAATTGTCACACAGGAAGACCTTCTTACTCTAAACCTCTACTGGCAGACGGTCAATTAATTCCTGAAAAATCAAACTTCATTGTTGCATTATTCTGAATTTACTATTTGATATGAAAGAATAAATGAGTAAATACTGTTTTGTTTCCTTCTTAAGTAATAAAGTTTGTATTTTATGAAGTGTAAATTTCTACGACAAAATTCTCAGAAAGCTCACTATTGTGAGCCATGAAGCACGTGCCATCACTGTTTAAAGTATTCTTCTTAAAGGTCATGCAGAGTTTTTCAGTGTGTCTCCATCACAATCTAAATGAAACATAATCTTTAAGCCATAAGCACTGATGCCCCCCAACTTCTACCACCCACAGGCTCGTCTCTCCTCCCTTCCTTTCCCTTTTCAAAATCGCTCCAGCTCTTCTCCTCCTGTGCTCTAAATAGCGTTTTTCCCATGAGGTGGGCAGGGGGTTTGCATGCTGCCAAGAACATTGCTCTTTCCCTGCTTTCCTCCATCTCTTTCCTCTCTCAGAGGACAATCCTCCTTTGACTCTCAATTCACCCAGGAATATTAGCCTTATTGCATTTAATCACCAAATTCTCGCACCCTAAAGATTTCAATTCATTAAAGGCACTCAGATATTCAGACCAGCTGCTTCCTGGCGACGGGCTAAAGACAAGGTGGAGACAGACAGGCTCTGAGTGTGTGTGAGTGTGTTCTTTTTCTCTGTGTGTGGAAACAGGGCAACCCAATCCTCAGCAATGCCCTGGCTGTGCTCAGCACAATTCAGCAACAGCTATACCTAATCACGCTACATGGAGGTGGTTGAGCTTTTACTACGTGGTTGTGTGCGTGTGTGTGTGTGTGTGCAAGGTGCAAAAATGTCTCCAGAAGGGTGCACATTCCACAAACGCATAGAAAGTGCTTGCGCTTGCTGGATGTACACGCACACACGCACACACACAGCCAGCTTTGCAAGTCTTTGAAAGGACAGACTGTTGATCCCTCCACAAGCAAGCGAAGCGGCTTACCGCTTTCTGTTACAGAGGATTGGAGATGCATTCTAATACAATTACGCTGACAGAAAAAAAAAAAAAAAAAAAAAAATGCTTGTATCGCGGAGCGAGGAGGTGCCATAACAGCATCAGGGTACTTGATGCTGTCCAAATGCACTTGACGAAAAGTAATAAGACCTGTGGACAAATATCAAAATCATGTCCATTGTTTTTTTTTTTTGGCCTTAACATCTGTTTTGACTGAGCATATGTGCACATGTTAATGTAAAAAAAAAAAATAAATAAAAGTTTAAAAAAAAAGTACTCAGTTTCAACCATGACTGTCGTAAGCCATTTGGGTGGCCTAAACACAAAGGCTTTGTGAAATATGTTTTATTGTCTAAAATTTAGACTAATACCAAATGTAAATTTTATGGGGACGGTGTAAAACGGCCAACACTCGAATAGTTCTTTATCAAGTCCAAGGGACCCCAAATTGCTTCAAACTACTTTCAGACATTCACACACTGACAATGGCAAGCTACTGGACTGTTATCGAACAAACTCCTACAGTTGTTGCCTCCGTTTCCCCAAAAGAAAAAATGGAGGAGGAAAGAAAAGTTTCATGACGACTTTTGATTCATCAGCTTCCAACACCAGAACTTAAAAAAGAAGTTAGTGCCTTCTTCTGTGTTCTGGAATATGGATAATTCACCGCTCACAGAAAAACAATTTGTCTCCTTCTGCAGAACTTGTTGTAATATGTATGCTTTAACTTTCATGGCAAAATATATGCATAGTTGGGCTTTCCAGTTAGGATTGTGTACTTGGGTAGACAGCACAAGATCAAGTTCTCTTTGTTGGAGGCATTTTCCTCCACCTGTGAACATTTTATATGCAGCAATGGGAGAATTCACTTTTCATTTTAGAATATCTTATCTAGAATCTGATCTCAGCGCTCACCTCAACTTCACAGAGGATAAAACCTTTGTTTTGAGTCAACAATATACTCTGTGAATGAGTGGCACAGCTGACAGAGCTGCTATGACAAGTCATAGATTTCACACCATCCCACAGATTGAGTTCTCTCTCTCTCTCTCTCTCTCTCTTTTTCTTTCTCTGTCTCTCTTTCTCTCTCTCTCTCTCTCTCTTTTTCTCTCTCACAAGAAACTATTTGGCCTATTGGAGGTATTCCGTACATACTTTATCCACCAAATCACAAGTATTTCTTCAAGATTAGGTGCTATAAACAAGGATGAAGGAGTTCAGTTTTTAAAGTTTTATTGATTAAATGTATGCTAGGATACAGACATGCCCGTCTTAAAACAAGTCAGCTACATGTGTAATGTAATCCATCCTGCTGGGGTATTCAAAATACATTCAGACTGTATATGCACACCACTGCAAAATAATTTATGCAGATGTGATTGAAAATATTGCAAAACTAACTCTATTAATATTGTTCCTTAAACGTATGCAGTAGTGTTAAAACATTGTACTCACTTGGGCATGATGTTAACTGGGCCCATTTCTGATTATTATACTGCATTATTCTAAAGTTTAGATAATGAGATAGTAATAAAACCAACAGATTATATGTGAATTTTTGTTAAGTTTATCAATGTTTAATACTTTTTTCTTTGTCTTCTACATGATTCATGGATGTTTTATAGTTCGTAGAACTCTCAGCTTAAAAACCAGCTCAGCGTTTTTTAGAGACTTTTGCTATTTGATTCATACAGTGGGACTGGGCTCTCGGTTATTGAGAAACCATTTTTTACCCACTATCACTAACATTTGGTTGTGACATATGTAATGCACCAGCTAAATGCTCTGAAATTGCCTGCTTCTTTCACTTCCACTTCTGTCATTGTTAAGTTAGAGCGGAATATCACAGGAAGGCAATGGCCAGGCCACAGCACTCTGCTTTTATCCGTGAAAGAGACTTGTGCTGTTGTGTAAAACCAAAAAAGAACAATAAACATAATTTTTGTCTTTTCAAACTGATTAATAAAACAAATTGAAAAAAGTATGCTTCTGTCATACTTTAACTTAAACATTTTAGATATTTTTGCAGTTACACAAGCAATGTGTTTTTATTCCTCAGCTGTAGAGCAAAGACGTGTGGGGAAGTTTTAATTAAAGCATGTTGCCCAAACCCAAGTGAACTGCATTCAATTGACATTAATGTGTTCATTTGGGTGTCAGGTTCATATTACAACATTTAAAGGACTGTGTGCCAATAAAAACAAGTCAAACTCATACTTGCAATGTGTGCTTTACAGAGCAAATCATTTCTATTTCCCTCTACTAAATGGTCTGTCAGGAGTATGTCCGCAAATGTTAACCAAAGTGTAACAATTAATGCTTAAAGGGATCTGAGATTAGATGTAACAATAGCATTTATTTGAGCAATATTTATTTCAGATGCAAAAAAAATAATAATCCAAAACAGCCACTTTGAGTCTTTTTGATTTTGAACCGGCATCAAATTTTTTAAAGTAATTATATATTTGTACGTCTCACAAACTGTAATTTTTAAGTTAATAGGAAAATGACAACTTATTTAGGCTAAGATGTTCAACTAATTATGGATCCCTTTAAGAGATGCACCACATTTGATATAATTGATCCTAATCCACTCCCTGACAGGAACACAGTCCTGTATTTGGTAGGCATGGCCTAATAACACTATTTAAACAAGTATATGTTTTTTTATTTTAGCTTCAGGATCCACTTGAAGATTTGATCGTTACATAAGAATACAAAAAACAATAATAAAAAATAAAAAAAATCAAGATAATAAAGTGAAAAGGTAAAACCTTACTGTTTTCGCTAAGTTGTTTCAACGCAACCACTGGAAGTCCAGATCCATCTGATGGTGTTACGTGTGTCTACCCACCCCTCTCTTTTCCCACTTGGTCCATCAATCTGGTTTATTAAGCACATGACAAAGAGCATTTGACAGAAAAATAACACTTGAATTACACGGTGACTTGCTCAAAGCGCTCGCCTGAAGATTCCTGTGCCAACAATTAGGTAAAGGAACCTGGCAACATTAATGAGAGCGGAGTGCTGGTCTCCCAGGAGCCTGTCTTTTGGCTCCTCTGCTTCCCAGTACAGTCCTAGGCGACTGGGCATGCCTTACAAGATCTGATTAGTTCTAAATTAAAACTTCATTAACTGTCAGGCTGCATTAACAAAATGGTAGGAAAATGCTTTCGTTAAAGTTCATTATATATTGCATTGTCTCCACTTTGATAATGTTTGCTTGTGTAATGTATCGTAATTACTCTCTCTGCACATTTTCATCCTTCATTTTTGATCTTTAAGACCATCTTTTAGTTATGTTTAGCAGTATGTTTGTGAACTCAAGCAGACCAAAGACCGCTCCAAAACCAGAAAATGGATTAAAGAATTTTGAATAAATGCAACCCAATGAAACACTTGTGTCTAGGGAGAAATGGCTCCTGGTCTTTTACCAAATACAAAAGAGAAATAGTACAATCTCTAAAGTCTGATGCCACTCCATATCCTATTATTTATTTTATTTTTTTACATTCTGTGAAGGAGGAATTTGTGCTCATGTCTTCTTCAGAAGTGCTTTGTGGTGGAATAAAATTATGAGTAAATGTGCTGCAGTGGAACAAAACATTTAAATAAATACTAACCCTGATAAATTACTGAAGGAATGTCAACACCAGGGAAAAGGTGTTGACATTATGAGATCTTTTTTTAAATTTTTTATGCATACATCATCCAATCCTGCAAGCTTAACTTCTTTTGGTTGTGTGACTGTGGTGCTGGATTTGGAGGGTGTATGAGAAACATATATATTTTTTTGTTTACCATCCTATTGTCTTCCTCCACACCTTCTATAACAAAGTAAATTCACATGTTGAAACTCTTTGTAGTGCATCAGTGTCATTGTAACCACCTGGGCTAGGATTACCTTAATCCACCCTATAACACCTGAAGGCCTGAAGCCACTGCAAACGCATTCATAACTGACAGTATAATTGATCACTCATAAGCTTTGAATGCTTTTTTTCCCCCCTCAAATATGAGTTATCTGCCAAGATAAAGTAAAATATCTGCAAGTCGGGTTTCTCTCTAGCTCATTCACACATACACAATTATTAAGGAAAATATTTTTGATCATACTTGGTGTGCAACCACGCAATTCTTCTAACATCTCATCCATGGCCACAAATCAGTCACTGTTCTGGGTTTTTGATGAAAACAGTTACAACAATCTTTTCCTGCTCAAGTTCCCTTCAAAGATAATGAAGCTTAACAATGTCAACAAAGGGTCTTTCTTAAGTTTTCCTGAAAGGAATGTGCTTAAAGTGACTAAATGATTTTTGAAAATATGTTGGTATGAATGACTAATGCTAAAGCACACATGAAAGGCTTTATTTAACTTTTTTTATAGAATTTCTTCAAGTATCTGTGTTTATGGTAAAAATAAGCACATGTCTTGTCTTTGAGTATCAATACAATTGAATACTTTAAAACCCCTGCTTGGGTTCTGCTCAGTAACAGGTATGTTACACCACAAGCACGAAAAGAATGATGAGAACTAATTGAATAACCACCTGGTCAAGTGATTTATCAAAGGCTTGCATCTGGAAAGAAGCTTTTACCCATGAGAGAATTCAACACATTTCACTGAGGAGTATCTTAAAACTGCACCATGCATCTGGTGGCAGAAAATGAGATGCAGAAGAAAAAAAGAACAAAAAAGTATAGTTTAAAATGACTTGTTTAAAGCACTAATTACAAATCAGGAATGTGTAAAGGTATATGCACAGAATATCAGGAATGCTTTCATCAAATAGGCTAAATAATAAAGGCAGTGATAGAGATAAGCAAGTGTGAACTTGAGACCAGAATTTCCTTTCCTTTATAGATTTAATAATATTTTCCTTCATTGCTTCTTTGTTCTTCACCACAATTATATTTGATAAAGCTCTACAGAGAGTATCAGTTTGAGCTTGACATTACCACACACAGTTTAATAACTTGCTCACCTGCAGACTCTGATGGGAGCACTAATTCTTCTAAATAACTGATGGGAAGATACGGTTCAATCGTTTTTTTTTTTTTTTTATGGGATATATTTTATCTATTGTGCAATACTTAAGACAAAACATTTAGAAAAGAGAGGCACATTCAGGAAACATATTTGCATTTGGAAGCGATTGTCCATTTATTGTTTTTTAGTGAAAGACAAGTGTTATTCTGCTAAAATGCCATTAACCAGTCAGTTTTTTAGCAAACTGTACTCTGGATTTGTATAAGAGTTCATGTTATAGAATAAAAAGTAAAAAAAAAATTTTAAAAATGGAAAAACGTTCCCAGTACAGTTAAGGTAATCACTCAACAGATGTAACAACCTACTTTGCTCTTTCTCTGATCTCTGTAATTATTATTTTCATCCAAATAACAGCCACTACTTGATTGATTCTTCTTTCCTCATCTGTCCTCCTTGAACTCAAGAGATTCTTTTAAGCATTTTTGAAACACTCACACCAGCCAGTTTTCCGCCAAGAACAAATCCAATTTCAAACTCCCTTAAATCCCCCTTTTCACAACATTATTACACTTGGATCGGGCATCACCAAGTTAGTTAAATGCCCAAAGGCACCAACTTGCTATCAACTCCCTGGGTGATTCGTTATTTTTACTAACAAGCAAATTAACAGGTGCACACGATAAAGTGTTTAATGAGTTTTTATAAAAATGGCAATACATACACATGATGAAAATAAGACCAACATCAACTCATATTTATACACTTTATTCTGTATGTGGATTAATGCACATTCATTTCACTGCAGTTTCAGTCTGCTTGATTTGTGCACACGTTTATCAGGAATCTCAGGGAGAAAGTGAACCTTCACATTCCCTCAGGTGCTTCCATACTGCAGAGGTAATAGCCTCTGAAATCACTCACTGATGACTGAGGGGACCAGTATGCTTCCTGACCCTCTAAAAGCACTACAGTCAATTATAAGACCTGCTTAGAGGTATTTTACTCATGCTATAAGACATACTCACACATATAAACAAAAATAACTGCATAACATAGATAATATCACAACTAGATAAATATACTGGCTATCTGGCTTTACCTCAGGCTGGGCATGTCTCTAACACTGTGAAAGTCTCAGATCAGTTAACCATCCACTTACATA
>CAEGAD010018659.1:0-16261 GCA_903067055.1 Poeciliopsis paucimaculata
TTTGCTAGTGTCTAGTACTAAAGATATATCTAAAAGGCAACTGAAGAGAAAACTATTAATACAAACATAAAAATGAGCAAAAGAACTGAACACACAAATAAACATTTAAACAGGTGCAAATGAAGCAATAACTGGAAAGAAGTGGAATACTCACTCTAAGTGTAACAGCAGCTGCCTTGATAATGAAATCATTGACAGACACTTTGATTTGATCTGAAAATACAAACAGAAAGCAGCCTATAAACATAATTCACTTTACTTAGTAAGAAAAATGATCAGTGTTGGACAGTTATGTGAAGTAATAAAATTAACTGATGGCAAAAGAAAATAGAAGAGGATACTAATTATCATAATACATAAAAGGATTTTATAACCTTGTGTTATGTTATGTTTCTGAACAACAAGAAGGGACTCAGAGCCACTAATTCCAACTACCCTTATCAATCACAATATAGAGTTAAGGGGAGAGAAAAATATGGATATTACAGATGAGACTTCAAAAGTATTAGAGCCAACATTTCTCTGAAAGGCTAAGTCAACAGAACTTGCACCATTTCTCTGTGTTAGACACCAGTGAGACAGACGGGTTTGGACTGGCAACTACCTGCCAACTCTAACTAGTGTCCAAAAGTGCAGCCCCAGATAGCTATGAATGCTGTGAGCGGGATGATTAATGAGCTAACCGTGAAATCACGCTGCTCCTGAACAATAAGGGGCCACAAAAACAACCGGGACCAGAGAATCCCTCAGTACACACACAGCCTTGCTAATAGGTCTGGAATGGGCGTCTCATTTTCCCCACCATACACACAGCACCCATAGAGACGTGGTGTTTGTTTGATACTAAGGCAAAGTTAAGCTAAATGAAGCCAATTACGTGATAGGTGCAACCTACAACCCCCGCCACCCTGCAAAAATAAAAACTTTTACCATTTCAACGAGAAAGGTCAATCAAGTCAAAGTAGGTAATGGATGATTTAAATGTGTTGAAGGTTTGATATATGAAAAAAGTTCCAGTTATTTTGACCTGGAGCTGACCTTCCTTCACACCTTTGTGGATGTTGAAAGCATCCACAACTGGTTTCTGTTGCACAAGAAGTAACAGTTTGTGAAATATCTGTTGTCAAGAATGGATGTAGACCTGAGGAAGTAAAATACGCATGTGCCGAAATATGAGGAGTATATCATTAAGCCTTCAAGATGGGACAAAAACTCCTTGTAGTGTTAATAAAAATATTGAGCTGATATTGCTTTTTATAGACTCTATACCCATACACATACATTGTCTTGTTTAGTGGCTGTAGGAACTATTAACTGTTTTTTTTTATTGCACAGAAAAATACACTGATGAAAACGTCCCTCAAGCATCAGGTTGGAGTTCTGTTAAAACCATTTTAAAACTTCATAGTCATCCATATTTACTCCAACACCTAACTCATAATTCCTAATGTCACACTGACCACTTTAAAAATCAGTTTGAGAAGTAATTTACAGGAAGATTTTTCAATGCGTAAAGAGGAACTTGGTATTTCCTGTTCACATTCAGTAAGCCTCAGTCTTTTGTCACTTATTTTCAGGTATACTTAGCAAAGGCCATCTGAACAAGGTCAAGGTAATGTCTGTTACCGATATCACTGCATAGAATACAAAAGGTAGTTCATGAACAAGATCGGTTTCTCTGAGCTAGAGAAGTGTGATGTTTTGGAGCCAGATGAACATAAGGTCTCCAGATCTATAAATGCATGAAAAAGCAGTCATGTGAAAACCTTGAAATGCTCATCTTCAAGCAAATGGAACCCATAAGAATTTACCGACATTCACCTCAGGGACAGAAACATGTATCTATGGAAAATGGAACATGTTCCATGTTCTCCTTGTGCATGTGTGGGTTCTCTCACAGTCCAAAAACATGACTGTTAGGTCAATTGATTTCTCTAAATTCTCTTTAGGTACGGATGCGGGCATGGTTACGAGTCCTGTCTGTGTGTTGCCCCACGATGGACTCTCGCCTGAAATGGCTCGCTGGAGATAGGTACCAGCACCCCTCCTGACCCCACGAGGGACAAGGGTGTAAGAAAATGGACGAATGAGTGTACACATGCTCACGTTAAGCTGTGGGTTTTTACCTTTGGAAAGGTCTTCGCGGAGCTTCATGACAGCAGCCATGTCACAGTCTATGGAAGCATATGCATGTGGGATTGTAGTCTTGGACTCGGTCAGTCTTTGAGCAATCACTCGGCGAATATTCGTGGCAGGGACCTCAGTGAAACTTCCCTGAAGATGACAAGTGGAATGAATTGGATGAATACATGAATGAGGAGACAAATATATTTCAGAAAGGCTAGAGTTTGAGGTGTATGGAAATATTTCTGAAAACAAAATAAAAACTTGCATACATGAATATTTAACCAATTCAAAGGAGTTTTAGATGTGATTAGAAAATGTGGTCAGAAAAAAAAAAAGTGCTCACCAGTGCTCCTGGTTTTCCAGGTACAGATATTGGAGGGATGTTGGGTCTGTGGCCTGGAGGTGGAGGGGGAACTGCTGGGGTGGGGGCAGGACTTGGAGCTGCTGTCGTTATGGTACCTGGTGCAGTTCTTGGGGTCGGGGACTTCTTTAAAAGGTTCAGTGCATCTCTTGGAAACAGAAAACAATGAAAATTAATAAAATACAAGCATACACAGAAAGATGTAAAACAAGATAAATTAATCATCTAAAAACACCTTTGCCAGCAAAATCAAAATAAATAAATAATATAATAATTAAAAATCTAAATTTGTTAAATTTCCTGCGTTTCACCTAAAGTGGAACTTTGTTCCACACATGACTTACAGTTCAAGTTGGCTACAAAAGCATAAAGAAATAAATCCCTCATAAAACCTACAATATTTCATGCACTTGGATACCAAATTTTATAATGGAAGCTAAACTTTACTTAAGGAATGACTTAAATACGTTCATTTTCACAAATGCTTTTCTTTTTGTTTCAGTTTCAAAAAGATTTATTTAATATCCTCAGATCTTTGTCTTGTACCATCCACCTGGCGTAGAAGAAACTGTTTGTTGTATTGGTTTTTGTTTGTGTCAGGTTTTAAAAAAAAGAAAAAAAGGTAACCTGAAGTCGTTTCTGAGTGGAAGGGTGTCATGAGAATCATGTCCTGTTCGCAACCCCGATTAACAGGTATGGTAGAATCAAGTGTCAGCCTCTCCAAAGGACTACCTCGTTCAATACTTTCATTTCATTATCCTTCTTAGAGTCAAAGACTTCCCAAATCAACTACTAACATGTCACAGGAAAAAACAGCGGACTAATTATTTTAACATCCATGTTAAAATTCTTTGGTCAAGAGATTTTACAGCCGACTCAAATCTTAATTTTCAGTTTAAACTGAATTTTATTTTAAAATCATTCTCCAACTCATATGAAAAAAAAAAAAAAAAGGTTTTCTTTACTGTAACCATTTCACTAGATAGTGAAAAAAACAAAACTGAGCTTTTAAAAACACTACAGAGCACAGATCAGAGACAGAGGCAGAACTTACAAAGATATAAATTATTTAATGCGAGCAAATCTGCCTTAAAGCTATTCTTTAATTCACTTGTTTTTGTCTGAATTGGAGAAGCACTGGATAGGACAAGTATCAGGTGTGTTTTGAGTTCTTTGGTTCCAGTTCACTGGCCTGTAATCCACCTACCCATATGTAGGCAGCCTTTTGTTTGGACCAGCTGCTCCTGGCTTTACCATGCTGCTGGGACTGCCTGCGGCTCAAATCTCACTTTTGCTCATCATTCTGTCAACTACTTTTTATAATCACTCCCAGCTCCTCTCTTTCCGTTACAGATTTGTTTGTGGAGGCAAATTAGAAATCCCCAAGCTAAGCTGATTGCTATCCAGTTATTTCATCAGCTGAAATAACTAGACAAAACAAATAAATAAATTTCAGAACTGTTCTTTAAGGAATTCAGTGCAGCTCAATAATAGGACCGCTGATCTGTTTTGTGCAGACAGTTCAGTGGAACCTCTACTGACAGCCAAGTCAAAAGAACTTCTGAAAGAGAAGTAGAAGGTGACTTGAATATTAAAAAGGAAACAAAGGACCTCTCAAATGCAAAAATTCTTAAAAGAAAGAAGTGTGTCGAAATATATTGTCTTCTAACGCCCCCACAGAGTAAGCTTATATAGAAGAAAACGATGAAACCGATGAAAGGGAAAAAAGTTTGGATTTATCTTATTTTATCCAGCACCGTGTCTATTCTTTAGTTTAAATAACTACTTTTATTTTTCTCATGTGCCATGTAAGAATCACATTTTGCTTTAATTTGTGACTAAAAGAGGAGCATGTAGGTTTTGCTTTAGCCAATGAACTATCTGTGTGGTTTACCATAAAATACAAGAACAACCAAACCACTTTCTATTATTTGCTTGACAAGGTCAAATTAAAGAACACATGATTCTTAACCTCATCTTATTAATTTTTAAAGGGAATCCCCTTAACTTTGGTCTTGAGCAGGGTTGCAGGTATGATATTGTTTTCATTATCACCATGACTCTGTACACAATATGCACATTGCAACAAATTGCCTAGTCTATAATAAGCATCATGCCATTATTTAAGAACCATGCTTCTAAAAGATTTGGTGACACTAGTTGTTAAATGCAGCATATACATGTTCGAGAAGGCAAAGATCTTTGCAAGATGATGAAGTCATTTAAGTATAAACATGTTTTGATGAGGGCATCAGCTGGAAACAAGTTTCTCAATACAACCTTGCTGTGAAATAAATATTAATTATCTGGGGTCTATTTCAGCAATAAATCCATCAAAACCTTTCAATTAATTGTCCAGAAAAGGGATAAAGAAAAGAGAATAAATATTTTCTTTTTTTTAATTGCAAGTAATATTGTTATCTGAGCAATTAGAAGTTTTTGGGGATTTATTTAATCTGCCACCAAATAAACTCCAGTACAACAAGTAAGCACATGTTTTACACAACGAGGTACACAACAAGACCAAAACATGATGCTGAATTCTCAAGAACTAACTATAAAATGCTCATTTCAAAATAATGTGCTAGTTATTTTCCTCTGTACACCTAAGAACATATAGTCCATGTTTCCATGGTCACCATGGAGCTTAGAGACTGGGTCGCTACGGCAACAGAAGTCCCGTAATGAGATTCCCCAGCAGGCTGTTAGGAGAGCAGCGAGAGCATTCAGTTAGGTCTCAAGTGATGGGAGGTAGCCGTTTGCGAGTGTGTGCATGTATATGTGTACACAGCTTTCTCCGTAGTGAATTCGATCCAGAACTGAGCTAAAACACTTAAAGGTCTCAACTACCTTATTCTTACAAATGTCATTGTTTACAGGATCTTTACCGATTCCCCAACATCACTGAACTATAGTGGGGAAGATTAAGCAAGAACAAAAACCTCTCACGGTATTGCAGCGTACACAGGCTCAGACATCTTTACTCTGCTGGTTCTGGCCCTTTGAGCTTGGTCCTGTAGCCGTTTCCTGCCTTTTGTCTTTCCAAATAAAGCACCAATCTGTCTAAGTCTGCCTTCCACCCTTTGTATATCTGCCATTTTAGATTTTATTGAGTAAAATAGTACAAAACTTGTAGTAGATCTTAATGTAAAACCATCCAATCACTCACTCTTTAGTGATCAGTCCTCGTGGCCCTGTAGGTGTGGCCAACTTTGGGTCAATACCATGGGTGTCCAAAATGTGTCTTGCTGCTGGACTCAAACGTAACCTGTGTTTGGAAGAATGTGTTGAGAATGATGTTAAAAACACATAGAAAGGATTTCAAAACTAAGCTTTTAAACTTTAGATAACCTGTCTTAGATAAATTTAGAGACATTATTGGGAAAGTGCAACTAAAGAAAAGGAAACAAATGTCTATCAGTTCAACATGAATTTAGGATAAAAAAAAGAAAACACTGAGTCTACAAAGGTGAAAAAGTACCTCCTAAGCAGTCCACATACCATCTTAGTTTTAGTTTCCACTTTTGTCAGCATAAGTGAGGTAAAAAATGCCCCAGTCACCTTTAAAATAGCTTTTTTTCTTTCATTTTGAATTATGTCTGTCTTAAGGCCCCAACACACTCAGGCATAACTCGCTCCTCAGAGCACGTACTTAACATGGACTCAAAGAGGATGTCCGTCAGACATGTCCGAAGAAAGATCAATTTCTTTGGCAGTGTGCGCATACCTCACAGTAAACTGCAAGGCAGACAACAGTGTTTATGTCAAACTTATTTGCATGTGATACCGAGCTGATGAGGTTGCGAGTCAGTGAACCCAGTCAAGAGGACTGCCATAGGTGTGTGGAGGTTGCCCTGATGAAGAAAATAAAAAAAAAAATAGCAGGGGCCCAACTAGCTCATAAAACCTGCTGGTAGGATTGCATTAGGATTGTGGGAAATAAAGAAATTTATCCCAAGAAAAGTAGGCAATCTCTACACTTGACCATGAAATTCCAATTGTGCGTGGAAAATGCAGACAGATTTTGCATGGCTCACAGAGTAGACAGCGTTATCTCGAAAATGTTGGCATGACAGAGTGTGATAGGTACAAGTGCTTTCACTGCAAAAAAAGATCTTCACTGTTTAAACACACATTTGATGACAAATATCAAATCTGGTCTAAATAAATGCTAGACTTCAAATAATTCCAATCCTAATATTTAAAAACTTCCTAAACCCAACACTGGATAGGTTTAATTTCAACAGATAAAAAGATAAAAAAGTGATACTTACGGCCCAGATGTGACTGGTTTAGGGAGAGGGCTTGGAGATGGAGCAGCGGGTGTCAACGTTGAGGCAGCGCTTGCATCTGAAGCAGATGACGCTGCAGCTGGTGATGCAGCATCTGGAGGGGGCATCTCAACTTGCTTCCAGTCCTGCCCTTCTTCCACCATGAGAGCAATGAGAGTACCAAGGCGCACGTTGCGACTGCCCTCTTCCATCTGCAACGGAGGGTGAGGCAGGCACTTAGACAATAACACAGAATCATCAGGTTCAATCATTTTACAACTGAATCCGAGAAGAGTAGAAGAAAGGTTAAGGACTCTTGTAGAAATGTGCAAAAAATAATAAAAACTGAATTAAGGGAAGTTAAATTTGAGCTCTGAAATCAGTTACTACCCATTCTCACTGATTAAACTGTTTGAGTGACAATTATGAGGAAGCTTTCTCATCATCTTTACTACTTTGATTATTTTACTGCATAATTCTAGTAAAAAACCTGACGACACTGCAGTGCCTGTGAGTATTGCTATGCTCCTCTATGCTGTTAACCATTGATTATCTTGTTACACAGTAACCCAAATCCAATACAAGCCTTTTGTTGGTCTCCCTAAGCTCCACTGGGCACTGTTTCTCAAATATAGATCCATCTAACTGAAGGTTCGGCACAACAGAACGTTTGGCAGGTTGCACTTTATCACTATTTAGAAGATACTCCCTCAGCAAGCTGCTTGTCAAGATGTGAATCAAAGCAAAATAGGAACAGGAAAAGAAACAAAAAGGAATACCATTTTATCAAAAAAAGATTATAATTTGAATTTAGCAACAACAACAAAATAAAAAAATAAAAAAAACCATACAAAAACAATAAAAGGTGACTGAGGAAACCATAAAACCGACAGTACTATTCAATCGAGCTTGTGAATTCAAAAGCATAACTCCAATGACCAACCCACCAAACTGGAAGCAACATCAAAATGAGAACAACTGAGTTGCACGATTATGCTTAAGCGACACGGCTGTCCAGCAGCATCATTTATATAAACCTGTATGTCTGAGTCACGCTGAGCACTGCTGTTTTACCCATTTAAGCACTCATTTTCAAAAATAACAACAATGTCATCAACACTTTAGTCAAGTAATTTATTCCCGACATCATAAATGTCTCAGATTTAGTTTGAGGTTATCTAAAAAAGACAATACACAAAGCAAAAAAAAAAAAAACAGAATAATAAATTCACAAATAAATAATAATGAATTAACATAGATTTGGACGGAGGCTGGGCTTGCTAAGTAAAGGGGGTATTGGAGGTTTATGAGAATTGTGCAGGATTTGTATTATTTAGAAATCAAACTGGCCTGGACCTTATACTTTTTTTTTTTTTTTTTTTACCTTCTCTGATAGTTTTGGACAGAAAAACGAAGTGTTTCGACTTTAGAAACATAAAATTTCTAAGACGATAAGGATTTATTCACAATATGGTTAATGTTTTTTATTACACTGAAGATTAGATGAGATGGTGGTACTTAAAAATTTGAAAATTATTTACTCAACAAATTGCCTCAAAATTCTTAAGGCTGAAACAAGCTTGTTTTTCATGCGAGTCAAGTTGCATTAGACGTTTTAATAACACCATTCTATTCTTCACCTATGTACACTGTTTTGTTGTTGCGGTCAATTAGATCAACTATAGTATTGTCACCCCAAAGTTGAAGCTTTTTGTATCTGCTGTCAAAGAGTAAATTATCAGAATAAGGCTAGATGATGTAACTTTTAAAAAAAATAGATGAAAAGATCCACTTTCTAAATATTTACTTGTGTATTTTTAACTCCAATTTCTTACATTTGTCTCACATAAATATTAAGTGTTATCCCACCCCCACCTGCTTTTTTTCCCCGTGTGCATGTTTGTATGTGCAAAGGTATAATCTGTCTGGTTTTTCCAAGTTTAGCATCACAGCAGCACCTGTCTTGAGAAGCAGGAGGTGATAGATTAGGGTAACCATAAGGGTCTCTTTGGGAAACACAGCAATATGTACATTTCCAGTGAGATAAATCAAAGAAATACATTTCCCACAACAGCTGTTCAAGAAAAATAACAGTTCTATGTGAAACGTCTCTTCAGATTCCGATGTAGATATCTTTGTGCAACCAATAACCACTGTGTTTTGTTAATAACTGCATATTAAACAATTACAAATCAATATACTGTGATTAACAAAGTTGACTGATCAAAAATAGGGGGGCACTTAGGGTCTGTAGAGCTTGCTAAGAAGCGTTCAATTATTATTCCAGCATGTAATTTTGACAATTTCAATTTGTCAATTTCTGTTAAACATTTTTTACTTCGATCATCAACATCTGTTTATGTGTTTTCCTCATTGAAGAAATCTACACTGCAACATTGTGGGACTCAACACTGCCATCAAATGGCTGCAGATGCCATGCAATTGTGTACATTTCTCCTACATCACAGTCAGGGCTCTGAAGACCTCCATTAAGCGCTTGGGAAAAAAAATATGTAATTAAAAACTTTTGATTCACCAATAATTATGTTTAACACCATTAATTCATCCAATTATTGTGGTAGCAAAACAAAAGTTCGCTCAAACCTCTAACAGATGGGTAAAAGCAGGTTTAATTTCAAAAGATTGCTCATTTAACTTGTTACAGTAATATCTGTAAAATCTCCCATTTCCTAAATCAATCTGTCACGTTTGTCAGCTAATACAGGTACAATTAGGAGGTTTAACAAGGTTCAGCATAATAAAAAATAATGGCAGGTTTACCAAAAAAAATCTTAAGCCTTTGAACAGTTTTTTAGCTTTTTTCCCCATTCTTTATTTCCAACTTGACGTGTACATGAATGCTAGCAAATCATGAGGGACTGTGTTTATAGCAAGTGAGATGATGTCTAGCTCTGATCAATAGAGCATGACAGACGCAGGATTGTGGCTCCCTTCATTTTAGTGGTGACACTTTCCCGTTTCAGTGTAATTTCTTACATTTAAAATGTCAAAGCTACAGAAAACAACATCTACCTGATAGCTGAAATCTTTATAAAAATTACATGTCCGAATGGATGTTAATGTGAAACTTCACATTAGGGCTCCCTGAATATGTAAAAAAAACAACCACAATTATTCCAATACTAGTTGAACAAGAATTTAGTAACGCCATCCAATGACAAAAGAATGCTATGTATTAGATTGATTTGAATTAATTCTGCTCAATTTTTCTTCATATTATGCCTAATGTGCACGCTAAGGTATAATTGTTCAAACTTGTGTCATGTCTTCAAGTCTGTAACTCATAACACCAGGGGCCGACTTTCAGATTCAAGACATTTCCTCAGTGTCTTGTGTTTCAGTGAGACACAAGACAGACAATGATCTGCTTGTATCGTTTCAATATAATCATTAGCATGCATTATTTCACTGTTTTCTGGGTGGTATGTGTTAAACTGTGAAATTGTCCTTACATGTCTTCTAATAGAGAGTGATAGCACTGCTAAATCTTCATTTAAAAAATTCTTTCTGAGTCCAATTTCTCTGTCTACAGCACCCAGTCAAGAAATTTGGCCACAGGCAAGTAATTATGCTAGCCTTTAAATTAGAAATCCACTGGGTGCTTAGTGGGCCACATCGACACTGCTACTGGCTAATATGCTCTAATCCAAAATGCAAAACTATGCAAACATTCAAAAATATGCCAAATGCTGCCCAGATCTGCAGTTATTACCATTAATATCACTCACCCACTGTCACACAGCAAGTAAAAAAGAGCTTGGAGCTCATCTAAAGCAGACCAGCTTTCTTTGCCAGCTAAAGCCCCTACCCCCAATTCTTGGGTGGTTGCTATGGAAACTATCTTAGCCCCACTGTGGCTAAAACATGAAGAGGAATGGAAACCAGTGAGATGAATGGCATAAAAAAAACACCATGTAAAGTTACATATAAAATAAAAGGGAACTACTGGGAATATTTTTGATGTGCATTTGTTGTGACAACGGACTTTAAAAGATTCAGCTGAAAACTATTCATTTAACACAGCATGCATATGAATCCAAGATTACATAGACAGAAAAAGATTCAGATTAAACAATGAAAAAGATCCATGATGTTTTTGTCTATGCAAAATGCAGGAAACTGACAGAAGAGAGGGGGTGAGGGGAAGTAATTTTCTCTGAAGACTGACAAGTGGTGGAGTCCCACTGAATGACATCTGATTGCTTCATCTCTGGCAGCTTATTAAAAATTCTAACAACAAATAAACACACTGGGGGGATGGCAGGAAACATTCGTCAGTGAATTGAATTGAGTGTGTCAATGCTTTTGCCTCTCTCTATTTGGGAAAAGCAGATTATACAACTGCAGCCAATTAGCAATCCCAATTAGGGAAAGCAAAAAACCAAGAAAAGGAATAAATAGCACTATATCTTGCGTGGGTATGAATAAACTCAAAACCAAAGTTACATGACAAAACTAATCTCAGTACTCAAGTTTCCATCATGTTAAATTTGTGTCTAATCATCTTACCAGTATTTTTGCCAAAACCCCATCATCATTTGATTCCATAGTAACCACTGCCTTGTCGGTCTCTATTTCGCAAAGGGCATCGCCTGCTTCCACTGATTCACCTGTTAAAAAAAGAACCACATCTGAGATCTTTCAAAAGACACATTAATACGCAACCAATTATCAAACATTTTTATTATTAAACCGTTGTGAACTAAGCTGAAGTGCAGATGAATCACTTGTGCTGTGACTGGAATACATGAATAGTAATCATTGGTGGCATTTTCAATTACTCTTGACAAGCGCTTTGCTTACAGTCTGAATACACGTAAAACTAAAAGAGATAAACATAATTCCAATAAAGGCAAAAACAAGAAAATATACAGTACTTTGAATTTGAAATATTGTATGCAAATAGACAGAGATACAGCAGGTCTGAGATGAGATGTCTCCCTAACTTTAAAGAAACAGGTCAGAATCCCCCCAATCTCACCTGTTCAGGAGATATATTAATCGATAATCAATAAGGACGATCATTTTTTAAAAAAGTCAGTTTTACATGTAGCACCAAAAAATTAAGATGTATTAAGTGAAAAGATGTGCAAAAAAGACAAAACAATATTAGTAATGATGTTTGCGTCATAAATTACTTTTTAAAAATCAATATTATCAAAAATCTCAAATTTCTTTGATTTCATTCCAACCCTTAAATTTTATGTTAGACACTATTTCTGAAAGTCTTGACCTGGGACTTTTTAAACTTCCAGGCCAACATGTCAGCAAGAAGTGACTTCTTTAGGGTTAAGCATTCAGGGTAATAACAACTTACATACTGGAAAATGGTTCAGTTAGAGAAACCAGTTGGAGAAACCTATAGTGCTTAAATACGGTGCATTAATAAGTTGGGAGGTGTGGGGCTTTGAATTTGCAGCTGGGTGGGCATAAGGGATGGAAAATATGTCACCTTAGGCCATTACCTGAGTTCTCAGTGTGTGAAATAAAGAATGAATGGGAATATAAGGAGGAGGACTGAAACATCCAAGAAGTATTTAGTTTAAAACCCCCCAAGACCAAGCAGTGATTGGATTTATATGAGTCATTAACAACCTATGACCCCTTGGGTTTGATGTGATGTGCAGAATTAAAGATTCAACAAGAAGCTTAGAGCCTTATAACCACTAGTCTACCAGAAAACACTGGAAATAAAAATGAAAAGCTATACACTTCTGAACAAAAATAAAAAGCAGTTCAGGAATAAGCTAACATATTTCATGTAAAAAAGAACAAACTAAAACCTTTATTTATTTATTTATTTTTTCAATTTGGAACTGAAGTAAGCATCTCTGTTATCCAAAACCATTATTCTTTGAAATACTTCAAAACATTTTACTGACACCCTTTATGATAGTGGATGTCTTTCCTTTTCTTTATTTTGCTTAAGCATTATTGTAAATATACAGCCTTGTGCCAAAAAATAGATGGCGACGAACAAAGCAGAGCAGCCAATCAGAGCATACTATGCTGACCCCAGATGAGCAAAAGCATGCCTACAGCACCTGGCCAAGATGGGTTGCTAAGCAGTGCACATCAGTGAGTCCTCTGACTCTTTGAGCCAATTAAGGAACTGCTCCACTGCTTAAACTTGTATTAAATTAATCATTGACTAACTCTGTGTATGGTCTTTAATTATGAGACGTAGAAAAAACTAGGACTTTGTTAAAAAACAACAACTAGGAGCTAATGCTAAATTTTAAAAGGTCTGCAGCAAAAGAAAGAAATTATAATTTTTTTTAGCAAATTAATATACTTTTTATTTCCACTAACATAAGACAAAAGAACAATGTAAACATGTGTCCCCTTTACCTTCTTTCTTCAACCATTTGACTATGTTTCCTTCTTCCATGGTGGGTGAAAGGGCTGGCATTTGCACTTTGAGTGGACTGACACCTAGAGGAGAGAAAGAAGAAAACAGTTTTTTGCAAAGACACTAGCAATGAAAAAAGTAAAACAGATGTCACACTATATTGAGTAAACAGCAGTAAGCAGCCTAAAGGCAGAATGTTTGGGCTGTAACCAAAGCTGAGGAGGTCAACCCAACATCCACAGCTGCCAAGCAGAGGAAAAGTGATAGCACAACAGTGGAAGATGTGCAGTAGCAGCAGGTCAATGTTTAACAATGGCCCTGGCACCAACTGTATCAAAAATACAGTCATCCCCTTTTAGGCCGATGTCCGAGACAACATTGAGCCAGATGCACAGAGGTCATCTGGCTCTCAGCAGTGTGATGGAGAGATCCTTCTCATTTTAACAACTTGTCTTCCTTGTTTCTACTTTTCTTATGTTTGTTTTCCATGTTGGGCCTCAATTAATCTCAGCTAGACATTTCAAAAATACAGTCGAAAAGGATAGGTGTTTGAATTATGGGAGCTGTAAGCTCAGAGGTAAACAAGTGTATCTTTCATAAAGATCCCTCCAGTTTAGTAACTTCTACAAAAAGGTAGAAAAATAACTTGCAGAACTTGCTTAGTTAAAAATAATCAAATACTAGCACTCACTAAAGGGGTAGCATTATGCATCTTTCAGGCTCATCGCATCGCACCACCAAGTGACTGTATTACCTTCGGTTGCCATAAAAATGCTGTACATAGAGCAAATGTGACTTATAAGGAATTTGAGCAAGTGTTTAGGCACTCCCAAATGGACACCAGTGTAGATTTAAGTATTTATCAAACATGCGTGAAAAAATCAAAGCAACAAACCAACACTCCATGTATGTCTTTGATGAGGGAACAACATTATAACAATGAAACAATCCTCAAATAAGTGGATTTTACCTAATAACCCACTTTCAAGAAAATTTATTATCTTTATGGGCTGATGTCCTGCACTTTTTGTTTGTTTGTTTTTACCTGGTTTCAGGCAACCAATACTTCCCTAATGTGCATTTATATTTATTACAAAAACTAAAAAACTAAAAAAACTATTCCCAAAACAAAGATTGTAATCTTAAATAATGAAGACATTTGCATTTTCTTTTATTTTTATTTTACAGAATTGCAACTACTATTCAAACTATACTCATGTGGGAGAACATCTTTCTATTGTGTTTTTGTATTCATGATTTCTCTATAACAACTGTATTATTTTCAACAAAACAGTTTAACTGTTACGTTCAGTTCACTTCTTTCCCCCACGCCCCTACACACACACACACACACACACCCCTAAGCTTCTGCAACCTCAGTTACAAAACCCCAGAAAACTGCAAACAGGCAAAATGAAGCCTGGATTCTCAAACCTCAATTTAACAGCTTACTTCATCTTATGATTGCATTCAACCGGTTTTCCCTTTTTAAATGTAACCTGTGACAAAGAAAGTTTTCTTTATTGTCCATTTCTGATACAAATTGTAGTGCATCATAGAAATATAGACATTGTACATTTATATAGGTGCACATTAAAAAGCATGATCCCATCCCATCATACTTTTACAGTATATAAATCAACAAATGCGTGATTTAAAGAGAAATGTCTAGATACAGTTGTGTAGTTGGAATGGGACAACTGCACAAACTGTAGTTGTGTAGGGGAAACTGATTTGCAGAAAGCGTCATAGAGACGCTGAATTCACTCTGTTAGTACAGCACAAATACGAATATCCGGAGAAATAGTAATTGATCACGACAATGTCCTACTATTCTCAAACGCTTGTAAATCATTGCACATAATACCTAAAGGCATTGCATATAATGCATTAAAAATCATTATGCTCTCAAAATAACAAGAATATATAAGCCGCATGAGAAATTAAAAAAAAACTGGACGCTCAAAGATGCTAAATAATAAAGTATCCATAACTCACAATAACACAAAACATTTAAGTGAAATGATATTAAAAAGTGAAACCACAAAAAGTATATTTTTTTTAATTTTATTTTTTTATTTTTTATATGAAATCCAAAAGACATGTTGTATGTCCTTGTCGGATGTACTACTTATGTGTTTCTTATGAACACATAAGAAAGTCGGAAGTCTAACATGTTTCAACGAAAAACATCAGAGGTGACATGCTAAAAGCTAAGCTAAAGATATGGTAGCTCGCCGTCTTAAATGAAGGCCAAGACAGCTAGTAGTCAAACACCACTATCATGTTCACAAAATTGTGGATAACATGATGCCTGAACAGATTACAAGAAAATCATCCCAAACACAGCTGACAACGGAGAACACCAAATGACGCTAGCAGCAAATGTCATCACAGAAAGGACAATGATTAAGCATACGTTTACTCCTCAACACTCACCGAGCACCCATGGCGACTGAGAGATATATCTCACACGGTCCTGACACGGCTGTCTGGGCAACGAACATTTGTTGAACTGAGACAACCTGAAACCAAATAAAACTCCCTGACGACCCAGGCGCAAGGAGATCGCCATGTTGTCGTCCTCAGATGGGGAGAGGAGGCCATACAAATGCCTGACGATAAAGCAATACAATTTGATTAAGACAAAACTTCATAATGGTTAATGAACGTTCCGAAACTTATGAAGAACAAAATAACGCTTAGGGTTACGGAGTGGGACGCGATTAACTATATTGTATTGAGAAATAAATCATGAATTTACGGACTCATTAAAGAACAGGCAAATCGAGTCTTCTTATGTTTGCGTCTTGGGTCCTTATTTTTTTGTTAAAAGGACCTCGCTGCAGCATATATATGAGAAACTGGAGAAATACCAGAGCCTCAGGGAGGAACTGGAGAGGGGCTGGAAGGTGAAGACCACAGAGGTGCCTGTGGTCATCGGGGCCCTCGGGGCAGTCACCCCCAAACTGGAGCAGTGGCTACAACAGATCCCAGGAACAACATCAGACATCTCAGTCCAGAAATGTGCAGTCCTAGGCACAGCCAAGTCACTGCGCAGAACCCTCAAGCTCCCAGGCCTCTGGTAGAGGACCCGAGCTCAGAGGATAAGAACCACCCACGGTGGGT
>CAEGAD010018685.1:0-31423 GCA_903067055.1 Poeciliopsis paucimaculata
ATATATATATGACCAGAGATTTTCTATAATGGTTTTTTTTGAACATCTTAAACTCATTTTTTCACAAGGTTATGTAATGTTTGAATTTTTTTTCCACAAGGTTTATGCATCTGGACAGAGGGCACAAACAACTCTGGTTTCTAAAGGTTGCAGATCCCTAGCTTAGCTTAACATTCCAAATAGATTACAATTAGGTCAAACCTTATACATTAGCCAAATATTTTCAATGAGAAAGAAACATTCTTAAAATTTGATCTGATCTTAAATCTTAAATTCAACTTGGTTTAAAATGCATAACTCCTAAATACTTTAGATGTTTCTCAAGAATTCAAAGTTTACATCCTCTACTAAAAGCTATATTAATAAAAAAAAAAAAAAAGCAAATGAAGATAGACAGGAGTACCCACAATGCAAAAAAACTAATAATAACATAGGTGTATTTTTGCAAGCAGAAATCCTAAACACAAAGGAAAAAGGGGGAGGGGGGATACCATATAATTAAATATTGTGATATTTTTCTTCCTCGACTAACATATTACTATTCAGTTTTTTCTTCTTGTCCTGATGCAAGAAAAAAAAAAGATGTCTACATAGCATTTATGTGTAGCTCCCCCTCAGCACGGACTTGCTGGACTTAATGATCCTGTGGGCTCCGTCCCTAGCTCTACTCTGCAGCAGGCAGCCGAAGTCATGCATAATCCCAGGAAATCTCCTCAGCTTATGAATTTTAAATGGCAAGGCCTAATCACAGGGCAGCTTTAAAGTGATTCCATTTCTAATAGGAAGGCAGACAGCTGGGATGGCCTCCCGTTGTGGCCTGCCATCAAGCAGGAAGGTGGATTTTTAGAATATTCAGAAATGAGTGCCGTGTTTATTGCAATATTTCTTTCCATCGTCAGTATGGATGATCACTTTTAAGATGAAAAAAATCTGACTTTTACTTTTATTTTTGCGGTTTAATTATCCCTGAATTAATTGGCAATTTAACAAAAGACAATACAGTTCCAGCCTTGACTTTCTAAGTTAGCGGAAAAATATTCCATACCTTCAGGGGAAATTTTTTCTTTTGTGTGCACAGAACTGAACGGAAATTAATTAAAAAACTTTAAAACTTTGAACATTTGAAAGTTCTGCTTCAGGTCTGTGGGTTATGGGTTCTAAAAGAGACGGGTGTGTTTCCTGTTGCAACAGTAAGTCATGAGGAACCCAGCAGGTTGTTGTGCTGCAGGCTCCAGTCTTTTGCTCTTAGTGCCATTCTGGCTTGAGAACCAACAGGGTTCTTTGGAGTCTTGGAAAGTCTGAAAATGTATGGAATTGAATTGTGTCATTTTACAATAATGGATAATTCCACAAAAGAAAACAAAGCATTTGTTTTTTCCCCACATATTGCAGCTAAAATTCTAAATTCTGAATTAGCTAGGGGATTTTTCCATTAATTCCAGTTAATACCATTAACACTAAAGCTAAGCTCTCCTAGAAGGATGCAAACTGCATTTCATTGCTTTGTGACATGTGCAATGACAATAAAGTGAAATCTCTTCTATTCTAACTCATTGATCATGTTGGTTTTTGAATTACTGACAGAACCAAGAGAAATGCTGTCTTAGTAAAAAAAAAAAAAAATTGTCCAATCAGAGTTTTGAACTCACTATGGTTCATATTTCAAACAAACCTACTGACACCTATCTATAGTCCCTGTTTTTTATATTTACATGTTATTGCACTACACAACAGAAATTGTATCTTAACAAATCTGTATTGAGCACAGTGAGTGTAGATTGTGGAATAGAGCTAATCTAAAATAAATAATAATAATAATAAAAAAACAACTACAGTGAAGGTTCCCTTTACCAGACTTCCAAATTAGAAGCCAACCAGAGCATCCTAAATTTCCCCATTGCAAACAATGAGTGCTTGCTGTATTCTATTCATAAGGCTGTTTTCTTGAAGTAATATTTAATATCTATCCCATTTTTGCATTCAGATGTCCAGAATGTTATAAAAGTTGCTGTAAGCCCTGAATACAAGGCGTATAGAATAAAGTCTTAAGTCGTTTTTAAAAGGCTACTTTGAGTTTGTTTTGAAGAAGTGTTCTTTAAAAATCTTATGTCAGAGAGCTAACAACCAATTAGAAAGGGAGTTTGTATCAAACTAGATCCAACCATCCTAAAAGAAACCCATTGTGAAATAAATAAATGCCTCAACAGTTCATACACCCATAAATCTCAAAACCAGTTTCGCATGAAATGGTTGTTTAACTGAAGAAGCCATTTAAGGGCTGTGTGATTATTACTGAGTGACTGATCAATAACAGGGTTATGCATCTGGGATCTGTGGTAGGTACAACATGTGTCCCAGGACGCTCACAGGGATCCATACAATACTGTTACATGAGGTGATACAGAAGGTGATCTTTCACAAACAGGGCTTGCTTCATATTTCCACTCAATTTCAATAACAACTAGCTCAGAAGTAATAAATCAATGGGGGCCAGTGGGCATTATTAAAACGTGCCGGGTAGCAGATGTGCTTAGCAGTCTGTCAGTAACTTAGTACTAAGCAGAAAAATATTGTCTACACCATAAACACTAAAGTAAAACTAAGGATTATTTTATCTATTTAAAAAAGTCACATGCCGCAGTAAGGTTGAGCAGTCTCAGTAGTATCCAACAGACTACTGACCTGAATCTGTTGGATTTGGTGAGAATTTCAAAACAATGTTCAGAAAATACCTTGAGGCAAAGGTACCACATTAAACCATCCGTTCATCCATCTTAGTTCCTGGTGAGGATAGTTTTACAATTTCTTGTGGAAAAACTTTGACCTGTTCTTTGCAGAATTACTTTCATTCAACCATATTTGTTGGGTTTTGAGTAACATTTGCCTCTTAAAGCTGTTGCTGCAGCTCAAACATTTCTTTGACTAGGTCACTCCAAAACCTTTGCGTTGAACCAATCAGAGAGACACTCGCTGGTGTGCTTTGGATTATTGTCCTGCTGCCTAGTCCAAATGTGATTGACCTTGAGGTCACCAACCGATGGTTGGACATTATTCTTTGAGATTTTCTTGTTGTCACATAGTATTGTTTTCTGAAAAGATGGGACACACACTTTCTGAAACGTTCCACTTTCGTCTCGTCAGTCCAAGGAGCATTTTCCTAAAAGTCTCAGATTATTAGGATGTTTCATTTTGCACAAGATGTGACGTGCCTTTTGCCTTTCTCAGTAACAAAAGGCACTAAGCAAAAGGTTACCCGTTTGTAGCAAAAGGTAGCCCTTTTACAATGGAGGTATTTAATTCTGGCATGGAGGCCAGATTGCCCAGGTTCTTTCTCACTGTTGAATGATGAACATCGATGAACTTTAGAAACCTGTAAGGGGAAAGTCCTCTTTATCTGCATTTTCTATGGATTTGAAGGTGTTTGAATTGGAAGTTTGACCTTCATACTCTTGCATGTGTCTGATCTCATTAGATTTTTTAGCCTCGTGTCTGTTTTATGCTAATTAAATCAGCTTTATTTGCTGCTGGCATAATGAATTAAGACTTCTTGAGTCAACATATTTTAGCAGCTACTTTCCCCATCAGACTAAAAAAGTGTCTCCTTACACTTCATACTCAGCATTATAAAAGCTGAGTGGCTATAGAGTGAAACCCTCCTGTCTCTCCAGGAAATAACCAGGATACTACATTGTCTTTATGTTTCCATTTGCATTTGAGTAACAGACGGATATTGGCATTAAAAGCTTCCTCGCTCTCCTGGATTTGTTTCAATCTTCCCATTTCTTCCCGTTGCTTTGGAACGGAGGAGTTGCAACGAGAAATGGGACCATTACACAAAAATAAATGGTCAAGAAATAACATATTTTTCAAAGAGATCCGAGCCAATGTAATAAAGGTTGGTTCTTTTATTTTATTTTATATTTTTTGCCTCTGAAACAGACAAATGTTGCTGCAGCGGAGGAGTCTGTAGGAACCCGTAGGAGAAAGAAAAGAAACAGCAGGCGCATTGTGCTTGTGTCAGGGATGTCTGTCTAATCGCCTTTGTTTGAGCACATGGTAATGACTCTAAGGTGGAGGTGGCTGCCGCTTTGGATCGTCACACTTTCTCCCTCATAAACTGCCGAGCAATAATCCTGCAGAAAGATCAGACTGATTCCATGCATCGCCGGAATGTTTTTAGGAACTTTAAGGCTGAAAAATGTGCTGCGAGCCAGACGAGACGAGAAGCGTTCCCAGCTAAAGCGTAATCTCAGTCACAATCTCAGCACATCAGAGCCCTGACTGTTTTTGAGGACAACGCCCGGTGGAGGGAAACTAACTCCGTCTTGGCATGTTGCTAGGCGATGCATTAATATTAATGCTGTCTTTTTCCAGAACGTGTTCTTGTCTCTGCCCCCCCTTGGGAGAAACTGAGGCTTAAAGATATCTCCATCTCACTGATACTTCTTTTATCCTGCTTAAAACTCATATCAAAGGTTTTAATTACATTCTGCTAATGTAGCGCTGCCGAGCTTTGTTGAGGGAGTCGCAATTGCCCTCTGAGTTTCCTGTTGGCTCTGTCGATAAGCTCAACGTTGTTTAATTGAAAAATGTGGACTATTTTCTCGTGTTGTTTGAACCTGCGTGCAGGTTGAGCCTAATCTACTCAACTTCATATCTGATTTTGAGGCAGGCTTCAAAAACCTGAACGAAGGGAGGAAGAAAGTGCAATGGTTCTTTTTTTTTCTTTCTTTCTTCACCTTTTTGAAAATCATTTTACCCAGAGGAAGTAAATCTGTGCTGTTGTCTGCCCTCTGCCTCACCCTTTCTCTCTGCCGGGCTTTTAGCCCGGAGTCTTTGTCTGGGACCTCGACGCTCCTCCCTGCTGCCCTCTCTGCAAAACCATTTTCCTGCCACTGAAACACAGATGTTATCCATCTGATTAAACGTTCAAGGTTACGTCTCCCAATACATCAAAGTCCCACCTCTGCTGAAAGAAGCAGCGTGACAGCTAGTAGTTTTGGTAGCCTGGAGGTGCAAGCGCTGGTGTCCTCCCATTCATTTTGTTTTTTCACTGACACTCTGTGTGCTTTGAATTAAAATTTGTCTTCATGCAATGTTTTTGCTTGTGTGCTTTCTTTTATGCAACCAGATTTGCCAATGACAATATAGAAGAGGCAGTTCCAAAATACTCAGATCACTTTATCATTCTACAAACACAGCCTTCAATGACTTCACTGGAATTTTGAACACTAAGTAGCACATAATTGGGACATGGAATGAATATGAGTCATGGCTTACAAAGGATTTTACAACAAATATCAACCAGTTTCCCTAAGAAGTTAGTTAATAAGTAGAATCCACATCCAACTGTTCTGGGAAGGTGAATAAAACGTCGAACGAAGACCAGGGATCACAGCAGGTCAACAAGAGTATGGCACAATGTCAAACCTACCAAAACACGGCTGTTCATCTAAACTGTCTAATCAGTGAGAGCATTATTCAGATAAGTAGCCAAGATGTTGAAGGTGTATCTGGAGAAAGTGTTGGAAAAACTGCTGGAAGGGCATCTAACCTCTGGGGAAGGAGAAATCTATTTTCAACTCCTGTGTGTAGTTTGCTACAAGCCAAGTAGGTTGACACAACAAACATAGAAAGATGTGTTCTAGTCAGATGAAACAATTAAACTTTCCAAGTCCAGATCCTCAAGATATTGGGTAGCCAAGAAACAAAACCTTTAGTAGTACCGTAGGAATCATTTTGTTTCTTAGGTGCAGAGAAGCTGGTCACAGTTAACAGGATGATGGATGGAGCTAAATATAGAGAAGACCTATCAGAAGTTGCTCAATAACTCAGAGTTCTAGCTAGCATTTCTTAACTTCCAAATAAAAGCCAGTAAATTCAATATAATACTTTGAAGACTGAGACCATAGAGTACACTAGCATCTCAGTAACTGACAGAGGATTACCAGCTAACTTGTCTTGCAAGATAATACGCAAACACCTAAACGTCTAAATAAAGGAGCTAGTGATCTTATTATTAGAACTGATTCACATTAAGTTTTTAATTTCTGTTGCCAGATTGAACGTTAAACAGCTGTCACCAACTCCTAATAGACACCTTAACGACGCTAAGTTTCTTGTGCTGGGCAGTTTCTTTGGAGACTGCAGGTCACCGTGGATGATCTGCAGTCTGTAGGTGATCATGTCTTAAATCAGATGGCTAAAGGTGCAACATTAAGATGATCAATGTGCTGGTAGATGAGTTCAAAACGGTCATTAGAGGGTGTAAATTTTAGTGTCAGAAGTTGCGTTTTCGTTGGTTACGTGAAGTCTCGACTCTCGAGTGATGATTGTTCTTTCCTTTTTTCTTACTTCCAGAGATCGAAAAAATCCAGAGAGATGAGGGGAAGGAGGAGGAGAAATTCATCGATGTTGTCATCAACAAGAACATGAAACTGGGCCAGAAAGTTTTAATACCAGTCAAGCAGTTTCCTAAGGTAAGTGACATAGCAGCGCCACCAGAGACGACTCTGACAAAGTGTACAGATGGAGAATTTCGGATTGTGTTATATTTAGATAATGAAGCCAGCTCGAGCAGGTCTGCTTTTGATTCCACCTTCTTTCCAACAGCCACTTGACACTTTCTGACGGTATTTTATTTCATTAGATGCAGCACGTCTGCAACATTGTCGGCTGACAGAACTGGGGTACAACTGAGTTAAGATGTTACTTCCTGTCTTGAAGAACTGCAGACATTTTTAAAACACTCAAATCATGTAGATAAAAAACACAGCTCTGAACTTGGACAAAGGTTTTTTGCCCACTTTAAAGTTAGTCGACCTGCAGCTTTCAATAAAGAACAAGACTCAAAAGCGTTTTCTCGCCGTATCTGTAAAGTATTAAAACTGAAACATATTTTTGTAGTTTAAATAAAATAGTAAAAGCTTGGTTAACAAAAAGAAAAACCCCTCCAACACAATTTGTCACTATTAGCGGGTTGAAAATGTTTTTTACAGACAGCACTTAAACCGCACTTGCCATGAAGAGCTTTCACAAGCACTGGAGTTCTTTGGGCCCACAAGCTCATTGCATGACAGGGATTTCCCACTGGGAGCACGATGGGGAAGGCTGGTGTAAAAGTGAGAGGGCTGCTCTTAGACAGGGGACATCACTCAAGTTTTCACTTCAGTTCTCCAGGGGGTCAGACGGCAGTAACCTGCAGCATGTCAGTGAAGGTGAACGTGGAGGGAAACGACGCATCTGGACAAAACTCTGAACCTGTATCACTAGCTCTAGCTCTAGGATAGGTGTCCAAAGTCAATATCCTCTCCTAATTATAACTGAAATGGGATGCAGAGCATAGCTATACCACTCTCAGTTTAGCATATTAGTTTGCAAAAGTTAGTAATACTACAGTTGCAATAAAGAAATCAGATCACATCTACCACTACCACATCATTGAGTATCTGCCAGGCATATCACTAACGTAGAAAGATTACGTCGCCTGAGGTAAATTACTGCAGTATTTTGTTTGTCTGCACGATCACATTTTGACCACAAGCTACACCAGCCTGCCACAAATATTTTTCAAGAATGTCAAATAATTGAATGGCATGAAAGCCGCAAGTCTTAATGTTCTATGTATATCATTAAAAAAAAGTATTTTTATCTTACATTCTTTCATTCATGATTGTATAGGTTTTTAAATAAGATGCACATGAGGAAAAACTATTTCCTGACAATACATCTGCTGCATTGTTTTTATTGCATGGGAGTTACTCAAATGTCACATCAGTGACCCTATAAACAATTTGCTGAACCTTTTGTAGACTATTGCGCCACACGGTCAAGGTGGCGTATTTAAATCCCAGTAATACCTGTTGATGCATATTGTACACATACTAAGAGTTAATTACACCTCAATTCACTGCTTTACTTAATAAATACCAACATTCACATGTTTGGTACGGTCTTCAAATTAACAAACATGACAGAATTTTCTTACTTAAATGGCAAATAAATTCAGACATGATGATACTCCAGAAAGCAGCTTCCTGACCTACTTTCTTTTTGAGAACATTAAACATTCGAGAACATCCGTCATATGTCTATACACACACGCATGTATGTGTATAGGCATACACACATACATGTATGTATGTGTATAGTAATACGGTATTACTAACCATATTACACGGTTAGTAATACTCATTCTTTGCGACACAATACCCTCTGTTTTCTTTCCTTTAATTCTGTGATTTTATTTTCCTTTCATTAATGTAATGTATCACACCATATATTTTCTACTTTGATATTAAATAAAAGCAAAAAAAAACAAACAAACAAACAAAAAAAAAACATTTGAGAACGAGGGATTATTCTACACCCTTCATCTCAATATATGTGCACTATCCAAACAGAATTATTGCATGTGATGGGACTTTACAAGATGTTTGTCATTTCTTCATATTTACACACACATAATATGTATACAGCGTGAGAGACAAAAGCATTTCAACGAAGGCTTTAGTCTGATCTGTTTTGCTTTCTTTTCTTTATCAGATTATTTACATAAGTTATCCATCTATCCATTTTCCATTCCTAGTTGAGCCCATTTAGGATTGGGAGATTTGCTTTATCATCATATATGACTAAATTTATATCATTTTATGGGCAGACTTTACTGTGACTTAAATACGAGAAGCTTTGTAGTTCAGTTTTTTGAAATAATGACGTTCTCCAACCAAACACCTTAAGTGGGTAATTTCTTTTGATACATCTCAAAAGAAATCACTGGAATCCAGTCAGGAATCCAGTGATTCCTGACTGGATGTAAACCATTGTTGTTTGAACTGTCATAGCAAGCCTGTGCTGTGTTCTGCACACTCTGGTTGTAAACAAGTCCCAAAATAGACTTTCAAAAGGCATTCAGAGAGTACGAACCAGCCTGGTGTAAAAGTTGTCTGTTGACGACAAACTTTAAATCCATTTATACATCAGAGGATGTCATTGCTGAAGAAGGCTTGGCAGTGTGTAACAGGGAATATTGATTAATTTTTAATATGTATTTTTGTGTCCCAATGTAATGTTGATTTCTCATTAAAATGTGCTAGCCCCCTGCCAAGACTGCTATTTGAAACTAGCAAAAATATATATGCTATGCTGAATTATGTTGCTGAAATGGATAAAGGGCAGAAAGACTTGGGGAATTAATCTGTTGATCTTTTTTTCCTGTTGAAGGTGATCCCAACACTGTTTTTTTGGCCTCAACTGTTGGTTTGAGGATCCTCTTGAAACAGAATAATTCCAAAAAATATAATTTCAAGGGCAACAGTTTAGTTGTTTCTTGGTGTTGATGGCCCTTCAACACATCATGTGTATTCAACACATCATGGGGCTCAAATTAATTGTCCGAACTAATCCTGATGAGCAATGACTGAAGCGCGACACGCAGTGTTATCTGAGGCTGATCTGGGTCTCCTAGGTTCACTGCTAACCCGATTTGCTTTGACAGCTTTGATAAGTAGGGCCACTAATACGCTGTTTAGAGCTTCAACAAGCCACCGAAGGAAGACAAATTCAATTTGTTCCTTCTGACAGGTAGCAGCGGCAAGAGGGATAGGTCTGACTTGAATAGGTTTTTCTCCTGAGCTGCGAGCATCACCTCTTGGCTTCTGGCATTGAAGTGGCACTGGCATTTTCCAAACAGCCATTTAGAAGAAGTTAAATCCATCCTCTAGAAACATGGCTGTTTATCAAAAACGAAGCAGGCAAGGACACCATGCGGCTCGTGCTCGGCTGCCAACTGTGTGATAAAATGGAGAGTTGATTTTTTTTGGAGGGGTGAATTTGTAGACTTTTAAAGACATAGAATTTTTATATATATATATTTTGTATTTTAATCTAGAGTGTGTATTAAATTCTTTAAACCATTAAAAACATCAGCAGAAACCATTTACACTCAGTACAGTAGAACATAATCAAAAGTTTAATTTATATAACTAATTAAACTCAAAAAGTGAAGCTCAAATATTATAGTGGTAAGCTGATATTTTTGCATATTTTGGTAGTTTCAGTCTATAGCTAACCCAAAAGTAAAAAAAAAAAAATCTGAATAATGCACAAGAGCAAATAAATATATGAATAAATACACTTTTCCATACAAAAATATCTACTGAAAAGTAGGTCTTTACAATGTACAGCCTATCAAAACTCACCATAGTCATCATAGCAGGTCTTGGTACTTTGACGCCATGTGGGCAGATGCCAAGTCCTGCTAGAAAATGAAAACAGCATCTTGATTTTGACAATAGAGGGAAGAATGAATGGCTGCTCTGACTACAATGAACTGGTCCAAAACCTGGATTAGATCTAACATGGCTCCCGAAATCATCACTGACTCTGGAAACTTCACACTGGACCTCAAGCAGTGTGTTCTGTCCCTGCCCGATATTTATCTAAGTTCTGTGAGCTTGGCTTTCAAATAAAATGCTAAATTTACTTTCATCTAGATTTTGCACCACTGAGCAGCAGTGCTCTCTTTTTTTCTGCTTAGCCCAAGTAAGGAGCTTTCGACGTTTCTGCCTCTGCCTCAGAAATGTTAGATGCTCTTTGTCTCACAATCTCATGACAGCTGTGTGCAGTCTCATTGATTGGGCACCTATATTCAAAACACGTTTTCATTTCAATATTTGCTTGGACACAACCCTAGAAAAATAGCTTCTTCACTAAAAAACATTTGGGTCATACTCTCTTTGCACTGTGATTGTCTGCTAGACAATTGTCATCTGAGCAGTCTCCAACTCTGATTCTGACATCTCTCTGTCATAACATACTATTTAATCAATAAAAAAAAACCCAAAAAAAAAACAAAGGGTTGAGAGAGTCTACCAAAGTATTTATTTGTGTTGCACATTTCAGCAACAGGGCAGCTCAAAGTGTTTTACACCATAAAAACATCAGTCATCAGCTACAATCACAACAAACATTACATTTTGTCAAATGTTACCATAAAAATGATCAAGCAAATTCACATTAAATATATTGATCAATGTTTCACTTAAGCATCTCTAAACAGCTGGGTTTTTAAGTTGTTTTTTTTTATTTTTTTTTATCTGAAACTCAGCATTTTATCTGTTTGATATTTTTTTAGGCAGACCTGTGAGGACACTGTTGCAGTAACCAGTACGACTAAAATTAAATACATGGATGAGTTTCTCTAGATCTTTCTGAGACATTAGTTCTTTAAGCCTGCAAATGTCCTTTGGGTGAAAGAAGGCTGACTTTGTAACTCTCTTTATATGGCTCTGATGGTTCAGGTGTGAGTCTATCACTACACCCAGACTGTAATACCTCGGAGTCTGAAGCCACTTTCCTCAACCAGAAAAGTTGGATTGCTTCCTCTAGTTTGGGGTCAAGTCTGTGAAATTAATGTTTGGAATAAATAGTTCTTTAACAAGTCTACATATGCATTCTAACCTTTGCAACGCATTTCCAATTTTGACTATTGTTGTTGAAGAACTAAGACCATTTGGCCTTTTGTAAGTCTGGTTGCATTGTCGGAGCGTATCTACATTCCCTGGATCTCTCTCCTGAAGAGCAGCCTTAACACTGGAAAACAACACGCTATTAGTGAGGCACACAGAGTCCCACTGGTTTATTTCCAGTTCAGACTGTGGGTTTTCTCTGCTCTCGGAGAGGTGATTTATCCCTCTGCCGTCACTCTGGTCCTGCTGTCCTCAGCACAATTACTCCTTGCGAGCGCGCCTTCCTGGAGAGATGCAAAAATGTATTCAGCAATTGATGAGAAGATGTCAGATATGCTCCTTTTCTTTCCCCGGCAGCCCCACCCCTAATCAGGTTAAACGTGAGTCATCATGCAGCTCTTTTACTTTTGCCGATGTTTTTGTAATGATCTATATAAATATACGTATGTATATTTTTTTTTCCTGTATATCACTTGCATCCGTGTTGTTTTTCACAACAGAGCAGCAGGAGACAACTTGTGATTAAACACATCCGCTTATATTTTGGTGATTATAGAAAGCTCAGTGCTCTAACATGAATAAAAATAAAAAAATCCCTGGCAGGTTTTAGTGAATCACATAATCCCTCATGACAGCAAAAACCTAATGCATCAATCACGGCAGATTTTGATCGCTGATAAAAAAGGCAGGGATTACAGTCCTTTGTGGGAAAAAGACTGACTTGTTCGGAGGATTGTCTGTAGAACAAGGTGTATGCTGATGCTGACTTACTGGATGATGTGTTCAAATGTTCAGATTAAAACTGCCCTCTGACATTTACTGCCATTAATCAAACAAATACAGCGCAAATCTGCATGATCTCTTTTTAAATATCCAGAAACTGAAAGAAGCTCTTGGCAAACATCATTTATCCATGTCACTAAATTATCAGTGAAACTAACGCAGTATTAGTAGGGAGCTGTTGCCATGGCAGATGAAACGTTCTGAAGGCATCTTATGGATAGAATTGGACGTGAATTAAAGATTCAGCCATTTCTCATACGTCACTCAGTCTCCATAAACTATATTTTATGAGACTCTTTAACCATCACACTGTCTTGTAGCAGTGTCCTCGTTTAAACTCTGTCCTCTATGCCTTTGGGCTTTTGTAAGGGAGTAACGAGATCTCGTTTCAGGGGTTAGGACTCCAACATACTTCATCCAAAGTGCCAAAATCGACTCTCGTTAACGTAGACACACAACAAACGTACAATGAACGCACGTTTTACTGACCCAAATGATTACAACAGGAGACTCAAGGATTTCTCAAACATTCAGAAAAGAATCAAAGCAACACTTCAGGAATGTTTTTGATGAGGGAATAAGATTATAACATGATGTCAAAAGAGTCGATTTTATAATATTTCAGATTTAGAAGACATTTTATAAAAACCACAATAAAAATTCATTTTGGCTATGTTTCACTGCGTACAATGGCGGAAAAATGTTCCTCAACAACTTTACAGTACAACCATGCTGCAATATGCAGTACAGAATAACAGATATGGTGATTGGAGTTTCAGTTCGAAAATGTTTGGCCTCTACTGCGTTAAAAAACTTGACACTTGACTTAGACTCGTTCTCTGAGACTCGATTTTTAATCAACTCATTGTAAAGTAAATCAGTTTATAAGCAACAGACAGCAGCAGCTTAGACAGGTGACGAGCTGAGCCGTGTTAATTTATCAGCCTGTGACGTTTCAAGGCGGCGAACAGTTAATAACGCATAACAATCTGTTCATGTCGAATGTAAATGTAGAAGACAGTTTTCTAATCATTTGACTCAGAGTTAGGAGAAAAATAAAACATCTTAAACTGAAGGAGGCCAGTGTAAATGCATGCGTAAACAGACACTATCAAAGGAAAAGCACAGATGAAACCCGTTGTAATTTCCCGCGTTTACTTTTTCTTCAAACATAATTGTTTATATAGTTAATGCAGTAAATATGCTTTATCGATTCTTAAACTGATTTAAAGGAGCTCATAGCCGTTTTTGCCTTTTCAATCAAATATTAAAAGGTTAAAAGATAACGTTAAGGAGAACGTTAAAATATTAAAGAACAAATGTTAAATATTCATGTGTTAAATTAGGCCTAAGGATAAACAGAACAAGGTTTTGATTCCTAACCTACAGCGATGCGCTGCTATAGGCAGTCTGGATTAGAAAACACTTCCTCTCATTAGAAACTTGACTTGAGCTTGAAAGTGGAGAAAAAAAACAACTTTTGAACATTTCTGTGCAAAAATATTTCAAATCGTTCCAATTTCAATCCACCATAATAATCTACAATCCATAATCTATCTTAGTCATATACATGGTAACAAATGTTACTGTTGCCGTCAACAACAACAAAACGTTGCGTTGCATATCGCCATCAAACATGGGCGTTGTGTGGCCCTAACCAACATTAAGAAGTAACTCAGAAGAACATTTGTAAATTTTTTTTTATTTGAGATTTTAATATAATTTCGCATTTATATCCTCTTAAAAACAAAATGGTGCAATACAACAGGCCTGTCACAGCAAGAAATTCTGATAACTTGTTCCAGAGGTTATTGCGATAATCGATAATTGATAATGTGACTTTGAGACCATTTTTAATTAATATAACTGTAAAAATGCAAGAAGACATTCTCAAAGACCAATAAACTTTAAATGCTAATGAACATTTAACACTGGAACTGTAAGACATTTAAAAAAAAAAAAAAAAACGATAAATAAAATGAATTATGAACTCTTTGTGAACAAAATTGTCCTTCAAAAAAAAGAGCTATTTGAGACCAAAGTATAAAGAGGGGAAAACAGAGCTAAACCATAAATTATGCCAATGGAAATTATTGAGTTTGTTTTAATTTGTCAAGCAATTAATTGATTTTTTTAATTTTTTATTACTGCAACTCTTAAGCTGCTACCCCGCGACCCGACCCCGGATAAGCGGAAGAAGATGGATGGATGGATGGACTGCAACAAGTTCTACAACAATATATATATATATCTATATAGATATAGATATATATATATATATATATATTTTTTTTTTAACGTCAGTGTTCTAATTAAATATAAGAGTAAGAAGAGCCACATATACACACGTTTTACTCCAAAACATATCTTGGGACAGCCATTCAAAGATTGCTCATTAAATTTATTGCTGAGCCCACAAAAACAACAGAAATCATTATAAAATCATTTCATATTTTTAATTAAAGACAAAAAAGCCCATAGTAGATTGAACTTTGTATTTTTGATAGTTGTTGCAAAGCTTTTCGACACCGCTGGGATGGTGCAGCAACAAGACTCTGAAATATTGAATTAGGCACTTCATTTATAAGATCAGACATAATGAACTTGTGTAAATAATATAGTAGGTTACTCAGAGGATATCAGAGGGAGAGTTTCCCAGTATTAAAGCCAATCGCTTGATTTGTGTAGAGTAATGAGGAACTGTTCTACATCTGACTTCAAACCGAGAGTGCTGGGACATTTCTTTTTTCTCTTTCTCTTTTCCATTCACAGTCTGTTTCGGTGCCGTTAACGGGAAACTTACTGCAAACAGAGTGAATATCTGCTTATGCTCCCTTCAAATTCACCATCTTTTTTTCTGTTTCCCTTTACTTCCAAAAGTGCTTATTTGAATTCCCAAGTTGACGCGCAGTTGACATGGCTCCTGCGCTGTGATGCAGGGAGCAGCACGGTGTTGCTTTGTTCTCCATGAGAAAACAAGCTTTTCTGCTTGTTCGAGCATTTTTACCCATCGGCGAGTTCGCCACTGGAAGTCAGCAGGCTGAGATGTCTCCACAAACAATCCCGGGCACAACATCCCAGCCGCAGCCTGTCAGGCGGACGGGATGCGGTGGGCAAAAAGGGGGGAAAAAAATCTGCCATGGTGCAATCCAGCCCCTGCAAATCATTGTTTGAAGGATAGCGCAGCTTGGCGATCAAGACTGTATCCAGGTGGAAATGATGGATGCACTTTACATGAGTTGAACTCAGCACATTTCCTGATAACCCCTGATGCCTAAACGCTTCTGTCTCCTTTTAAAGTTTGTTTGGTGAATTAGAATCCTTTAGAGGAACCACTCGTTTTGTTTTTTCTGGTGATTTTTAGCTGACTTTTACCCCAAAAGTTGTTTCTAAATGATGTTTGTGCCGTGTGGCCTCACATGGCCACCTGACATGGGGTAATTTCAAAAGCTGAGGAAATGCTGGAGGTCAGTCTGACTGGGATTAAAACTCAGCACTATGGATGCACCGATCCACTTTTTCACTTCCAATACGTTACAGATATGTTTAATTTTGTGTTGGCTCATCAACCACCCACTTAGGGAGCCCAACATCTTTTTACTCCAGTTTTCAACCGATAAAACGCTGACTCGGATTGTTTGCAGGAGCTGCTCTGAGACAGTCCTAAGAAAATTTTACTTTTTTATCGAACCTCAAGAAAATTATCTTATTCATTTATTATCCTCAAAGAACAGTTTCTGACAACAAAATACTAATCATTTAAAAAAAGTTTATTTCAAAACCTTTTAATTCAAATTTGTTGCATTTGCTTACTGACCAAAACTGGACTTTAGTCTCAAAATGTCCTGAAAGCTGTATTAAATGTTGAATGTTTTCATATATGTTATTCCATATATGAAAACATTCAACATTTAATACATTTAATCATTATTCTTCATAATGAGCAGATGAAGACAAAAGAGGATATTTTGAACCACAAGAAAAATTATTGTACTACACATGTTACGTCTTCTGTAACAAAAGACGGTTTGTACACAGATTGTAATTGCTTGTGTTGCAAAGTGCCACTAGCATAAATTAGAGGCCCTGTAGAGACGTTTTAAAATGATTAGGTTTTTAAAACAAGTTTGAGTCGATGCATTAAAGTGGGTTAGACCAAAACAGGTGAATTGCACTTAATTATGCTGCTGCAGTGCAAGTTATTTTCTCCGTGGGGAGATTTGTCTTGGATCCACATAATTCCCAGGCTCCAAAACAAAACGGAGAAAACAACACAGAAACACAGGTAACACGGTCTCCAGTCAGGTTCATATTCAGTGTGTTTTTAACGTACTTAATCTCTCAGAACAATGTCCCCTCATTTCTTGATGAGGCGTTTCCAAACACTTTCTTTTTTTTGTCCTGGTTTCTGCTTCCCAGGTAGCAGCAAGACTTCTTTGTAAGCGAGAAACACTGCTGGGAATATAACGAGCTGAAAATGTTTCAGTTTTCTTCAGTGTCTTTTCAGAGTCTTGGAAAAAGTCTTCATGTCCTTTTTGAAAACCTATTGGAACCAATGATCTTCAGGAGTCATCCAATTAGTTTTTAGTCTCCTAGAGCTTTAGTGAACAAACGTAGAAAGTCATAAATAGTCCATTTGCCAAGTATTGGCTCGTAGACCTGTCACAATAACAAATTTTACCGGACAATAAATTGTCCCAGAAATTATTGCGATAAATGCTAAGATTTTTGCTTTGAGACAATTTTCAAGCGATATGACAAAAAAATTCAAGTGCTTTCAATACTTTGTAATCCACTGTAAATGAATAGTTGTGTCTTGCTAACACAACTAAAGTCAAACATTGCTACAGTACAAAAACTCAGTGAAATATTTTTGTACTGTAGCAACAAAGATTTCACTGACGGGAGTTAAGGGAAGTGAATAAGCTATAAAATACCTTTGTGCTGCCAGAGATCAGAACTGATGACAAAGTGACACTAAAACCCAGAATGAATCACCTCAGAAATCCCTCCACACGGATTCTATCAAAACGCAAAACAGGACAAGCAGGTGAAAAGTTTTCATTAGCGTCAGTCTTTTTACATTTTTTTAGCCACATTTGACAGACAGAAGACAAATCTTTGCTTTGTTTTTATCTCAGACACACAGGCTCTGATCCCAGTTCTCTCTTCTTCCCTTTTCTCCCCTCCTTTCTTTCTTCCTCTCTTTCGCTCTCTCTCTCTGTTTCAGTTTAACTTTGTCGGCAAGCTCCTCGGGCCACGCGGGAACTCGTTAAAGAGACTACAAGAGGACACCCTCACAAAGATGTCGATTCTCGGAAAAGGATCCATGAGAGACAAAGAGAAGGTAACCCTGAAGTGTGGTATTTCATTTTTGCTTGGACTCTTTCACCTGTACATTTCATTTCGTGCTCTGTTACCCACTCTTACCAAGGTTTGAAGGTGAGATGACTGTATGCTGTTAACTTGCTTTCCCTCACAATGCCTTTTTTTTTCTCCTATCCAGTCAGATATAAGCTTTCCAGCACAGCTTTTTTGGGCATATCATGCTTGTCTTCGCCCTTGAAATTATACAGTAAAACGTCAAGTTATGAATTCTAAAAGGTTAGAATTTGTCCTTTTCTCTGTAAAGAAATGCTCTTTGGGAAAAGACGACTGCTCATAAACCGTATGAGTAATCATAGCATAATTAAAGGTTATGTATGACATTTCTGTAAAGACAGAGCCAATGCTGATGTTTCTCAATAATATCCAACTTCAAACTTTAAATATACTAAAAATACACCTTAAATACTCTTTATCCCACTACACACAGACTTCACAAAGCGGAGCACATCAACAGGACGTGATGTTCTACAGAAATGTCTAATAAATTCAAGTATACAAGATAAGAAATGGCTTGAGAGCAGCAAAGCAATTACCGAGTATTCACATCTGAACTGCTGAATTGGAAAATATAATTAGTTCAGAAAAAAACCCCCATCAAATTCAAGTCTGTTTCTCCAGACTCTCTCTCAAAAATATTGAGTTTATCAAAAGAACTCTCTCTAACTTACTTAGTCGGTAAAAAAATAAAAAATCAAGTCCGGTTTATTTGAATATTAAATTCAGCAGCAAGTGCTTTACATCATAAAAAGATGTTACCAATTATAAAACAAGCAATAAACATGACACTTTGTCAAATGTCATCATCAAAATCATCAAGCAAATACACATTAATTATGTTGACAAATTTTCCACTTTCTACTAATCGAAGAGTTTTAGCCTTGATTTAAAGGAACTCAGTGTTTCAGCTGTTTTACAGTTTTCTGAAAGTTTGTTCCAGATTTGTTGTGCATAGATGCTGAATGCTGCTTCTTTTTGTTTGGTTCTGATTCTGGAGCGTAGAGTAGACTACAGTAACAAGAGCTAAAATGTCAACCAGTCAACTCGTAGCAACTGTTACAAGTCAGCTTTAATATTTTCTTAATTTACAGTTCTTAATGAGAAATTGGTCTCAAGTAAATTTTAGGTCAGTATATTTTAAATTCTGACACAGAGCATAGTGAAAATGAGCCTAATTAAGTTCCAATTAGAAACTATGAAAACTTTAATAAACTTCCCCTTAATCTTTCTTATCTCTCAAGTCTGGGCTGTCTTTCATTTTCCCTCCGTAACTTGAAAGGAGCCGTTCTCAACGCGTCCTTCTCTCATCTCCACGTCTCCGGTCACCTCAGCGCCTCAAATTTCGCTTGATTGACGGCTCTCAGGATCCATCGGCTGCCTGTTAAGAGTTTTGCCAAAAACTGTTCCAGCTTAAAAACAACATTTCAAAAGTTTATGGAAATGAGAAGGATCCCGGGGATCACCAAACGCACTCGGGATCCTTCAAAGCCAAATGCTTCATCACAGAGCAAAGCGCACGCAGTCAGCTCGGATACACAAAAACAACACATTACCTTGACTGATGTCTTTTTTTGTTGTTGTTGTTGTCTTTATGTGAATTCCAACTGGGGAAGATCTTCTTTAGCACTGAGACTATAGATATTAGCCTGAAATTTCAAACACAAACCAGCTGAGTGACTTCCATCATCTGCCATCATGTCGGCAGATGGCAGATGATGGAAGGAAAGATACAAACGGCGCCAAAAGCAGATCTTTAGCTGCAAAATTGATTGCGCTTCAAATGGTCTAACTAGGAATAAATCGACTCCCTTTGCTTGTCGGCGTCTCCCCTCACTACCCGACGTTCTGTCAGGAGTGATTTGCTATCATACAGCGCATTCATTCTGATTATGCCGATCAATAGTCTGATAGCGGCATAATCAGACTATTGATCATGGGCCCTTCCTTTCGAGCTTTGCTTCTGCGAGATTTACGGCCGTCATCAGCCACCCTCCCTCTGTGCAGTCGCCATATTTTGGGAGGGATGAAGCTGAGTGATGCCCCTGCTTTATGTTCGACTGGTTTACACGCTGTCTGTTTTGCAGCGTCGCAGCGTGTGCCCTTGTAGTTTTCAGTTCATACCACTTCCAACTGAGGTTAGGAAACTGGGCCACTGCAGAGCAAAGGAAGCACTCAAAGGCTTTTTTAGATGCAAGGCCGTCTGAAAGTGCAGAATACCTAAGCAAGACTGTTGCTTTCTAAGCTCCTCCTGACTTTTGTACTTTAATTATGAATTCCTAGAGTCTACCGCTTTTCTTAGTTATTCTTGGCTGGTTGAAAAGAGCTAAATGACAGTTTTCACCCTGTGAATCCCATTAGGAGGAAATATAATTGCAGTCTAACTCCTTTAAAGGCACAGCACTGTATTGTTCTGTGCATTCCCTTTTGGGCTCTTACATGCCAGAGACAATTGCTCGATATAATTGCGCAAATATTTACCGCTGAGAGACCTTGTTGGTGTGGCCGCACGCCGAGGTCTAACAGCTCGTAGACGCGGTCTCCCCACCGCGTTATGGCGGCTTGATAGTCCTGCCACTTCCAGAGCAGGGTGATATAACGGTTTGCTCATTAGAAACATGATTAACTCGTCCATTTCCCCTTCCTTGGGAGCTGTGCTCCCTCTTTAATTTCCCCCGGAAAGATAAAACAATTTAATTTCTTTGTTTAATTTTTAGCAAGTCCTGTATCAGGTTTAATTTGCAAGGTGTTTCTTTTGGAGAATTACCTCCTGCATTTGGTAGAAGTGTCCCAGAAATCAGAGGGAGTCGTGCTGTGCGCCGTCTGGTGTCAAATAAAAACTAATTCAGTTTATCATTTGACAACTCATGAAATTTTCTGGGTTAGTCATATGCAACAGAAAGACCGTTTCTTTGTTTTTTCTTTAGCAGAAATCTGGAATAAACACCTACCACATTAGTACTAGTTTTTTTAGACTGTTATCAGTTATACTTTTCAGACATTAATACTAGAAGCCCAACAAGCCGAGGACTTTAGAGGAATTACATGATAAACATATTTAATCTGTACCGGAAAAATTTTTAGTAACTTGACTTGATTTCAGACTAGCTCTTAACTATGGTATTATCAACATTGAACGGATGTCTCATTATTGTATGATTACACATAAGCCTGTAGGGAATAAGCAGTTATCCAAATAATTGCATGATACATTAAGATAAGCTTGACAATTTCCATTCTGATTATTAATATTTTTTGAAGAGTAAGTTTGTTTACTAAGACACCATGATACTTTTTCAGTTTAAATTTATTTAATAAAGAACAGCACGTTAAACGATGTTACATGCTAAAAACAAAACAACTGTTTACGGGCTAATTTTCAAACCTAGTCCTTCGTTGGACCTTTTTTTAAGACAGAATTTTATTTACGGTTTTAGTTATGTGTGTCTTTTATTTCCGTTTTATTTATTGTTCTATTTGGGGATACTGAAAATATCTTCCAGTTGCAGTGTAAAGTGTTCTTCATAAAATTGAACTTTCTTAATCTTTGAGAGGGTAAACTTGGATTGTTATGACATAAATACATTACTTGAAAATGGTCTCAAAATGACAATATTATCGTTTACCGCAATAATTACTTGGACAATTTGTCATCCAGCAAAATTTGTCGTTCCAGGCATAGCTATACCGTTAAGTCCACCATTTCATGTTTCCTTTGTCAAGCTACGTTCACATACGCTTTGGTAAAACTGTCATCATGGAAGAAAATCTTACAATGATGGTCTGCGGTCAGTGAGTGTGACAGTCACAATGACACCTAACTGAGCTGTATTACCATCACACACAACTTCCAACAAAGTAGTGTCAAACACTTACTAGTAAAATTTGCGATGGCTGCAAGCACAGACCTCTCTTCTTATCTGCCTATTTCCTCTTTCTTCAGAATTTGACTTAAAAAATAATCACACCAACATCCACTTATTATCAGACTGATATCTCTGTCAAATCTGGCTGATATGATTTTTGCTGCAGCAACAAAATCATACAATCTGGCACATTTGTGCAGTGTGACAGGAGTCGCTATGACATCATGTCACCGTGACATGTCTAAGCCCTGGGTGTGTTAGCCTTCAGACCAGTTATGGGAACTCATTACTGGTCCGAGCAAGTTAAAAGATTCACAGTCACATCATTCACTACATCAGGGAAGACCAGAGTGAGGCTGGATTTGTGTGGCCTCTGACTGCAATTCGAGAATGAATGAAACAAATCCCCCAGCACCAGTATTTGATGCAAATGGAACTTTATTTTATTTTAGGGCAAAATTATCACAGACAACTTAGTCGTAGTAGGTGCAACAAAAATTTACACACCTTTGTATCTCTTTTTAAGGTCATTGTTAATTTTTTTACCTATTCAGACCACAAAAACATTAAATCTTACCAAGTATTTTTGTCTACTTTCTTGTGCAAATATCTCATGTAAATAATACAATAACAAACTTTTCTGTCCAGTGTAGGAGCTTTTTTTGAGTCAGTAACTCTTGAATATTGATGAAAAATCTGGTTTCACTTACAGATTATTTAATTTCTAATATGGGTAAAAAAAACTTTTTAGTGGAATTATCTGCCAAAAAAAAAACAAGTACTTTTTTTAAAATCAATATTAAGGAATCATTGACTTAAAACAAACTTAAGTCAATAATTAAGTTGACTTAAGTCACTATCTTGCTGAATAGTGACTTGTAAGTTTACTTTTGTTTTACTTCAAGATATTTGCACTAGAAACCAGACAAAATACTTGATAAGATTTTTTTATTTGCACTGCAGTGACCTTCACTCAGGAGCAGACCTTGATGCACCAAATGCACTTTTAATGTATTTATTAAACTTGGTTTAATTTAGCATTTTCATCAAACGGTGTTGACCCAAATCCCATTTTTATTGCTGAAAATAACCACTTTATTTTTTTCAAAGGAAATTGGTTGTCTGCCTTATAACATGAAAAATGTGAAAATCATTTTAACATTTTAGGTCTGGCATAATTTGAATGAATTTGTTAAATAAAAATGCACATGATTTGTGTATTGTAGATTATGCATGTTGAACTTAGATGTAATTTTTCCATTTAAAACTGCATGTTTGGTTAACTTTTATTTGATATGATCACAAATCACTGCTGTTAAATATAAATGGCTCAGACACCATCTTATAAGTTGATGTCTTTTTTTCCCTTTTCCTTGTAAATTAAATGTTGGATTTGAAGCTCTGAGTTACTTTGCTAAGGTTTGATGTGATTTTACGCTACAATTGAAGCAGAATTAAATTTGTAGACGTTAAAGCTGCTACCAGGTCTGTTGTGATTGAGAAAGACAATCAGTTGTCATATAAATGGTTGCAGCGGAAAATATCCGTCATTTGTCTGTCATTTCTTTTGCCATCAGTGCAAAATTACTTCTTCACGCCTGTCAAAGTTTCTCATCTGCATTTCTATTTAATAGATTTAAGAAAAGGTGAAATAGGTATTGGGCAGGATGAATTACTGGAGGTAATGTCACATCTGTCCTCAATTGAGTTTTCTGCTTGTGTGTTTTCAGTTCAACTTTTAGGTCCAGTGCAATGAAACAAATGCATGTTTTAATGTTTTGTTCTTTCACATATATTCCTGTCTGACCTGCGGCTAATTGTACAAACCAGAAATGTGTGTGGAGACTTTTTGCAACAAATTTATGTGGCTCTACACTCATGTCGGATCAGTTACAGCTGAAATCACTCTAACAAAAAGAACACAGCTGAAAAAGAGCACTTTAAAGTATTCAAAGAAAGTCTGACAACATGGTGGCACAGCTGCACACTTCAAACTGGAGTCTATGAAAAGATCTGATGAGGGCAGTTTTGATTGATCGGGTTTTGAAGTCTTTTAAAACGCCTCACAGAAAATTTTTTTGGTATGATTTTCATTTTTGTCATGTTACAGTTTTAATAAAGGTTTTTTTACTGTAATTACCCAAAAGACCAGTTCAACACAGTGCTTAATTCGAAGTCTTAGAAAAAGCAGGTTATATGTCTTGCCATTGAATTTGGATATTGACCTGGATTGTGTTTGATGCCAACCCATTCCAGGCTAGGCAGAAAAAAACGTTTAAGCTTGGCACCATGGGTGCTAGAAACTTCCCAGTTTTTACTATGCTTGATTAAAGTTCCCCAATGATCCCCTGTATTTACAGTTTTTCGGTCTTAAATTGAATAAAATTTAAGACCGAGAAGGTCTTAAAAAGTCTTCAATTACCCTGGTTTAAATATTTTCATCAAAAACATTTCAGTGGAGCTCGGGATGTGTGTAGTCAATAACCTCTTCCCAGTTTCCTGATAAAAGCGTTCCAGAAGTGGTCAGAAAGGTGCTTCTACTGTGTCGTGTTTTAATTTTCTGCCACACTTTGTGTTCAACCTGACAGTTAAATTTGATTTTAGTCTTATCTGACCACAGCACAATATCCTATTTGTTTGCCATGTCAACAACATGAAGCTTTGCAAACTGCATATCACCTGTGGCTAGTCTATCTTCAGTAGTAAACAGACAAGTTGCAAGGACATCCAATTGATGCCTTAACAGCAAGATAAAGAACCACTGATGTTGTACCAACCTTCCAGACCTCTCAGATCTACTGGTTCTGGTTCTGCTCAGCATCCCCAGAACCAAACATGGAGAAGGAGCATTCAGCTTCTGTGAACCACAAATCTGGAACAAACTTCCAGAAAAAACGCAAAATAGCTGAAACACTGAGTTCCTTTATATCAAGACTAAAGACCCACATACTTACGAGTTATCATTTATTCATAACTGGAACATTTATCAATATATTTGATGTGTATTTGCTTGATGATTTTGATGATGGGATTTTACATAATGTAATGTTCATTAATTTATTGTTTGATAATTGGTTGTTATATTATGTGTTTATGACTTAAAGTATTTTGAACTGATTTATTTCAATTTGAACTTGATTTGGCTTGGCAAATTTTACTAGGACCAAAAAAGAAAACAGAAAAGAATCCTACATATTCTATGCACTTGATCTTGAATAACTTGGATCATTACAGTAGGTTTGCAGTAGAACCATCATCTATCACGGATATGGTAATAAAAATATCCATCATTAAATTCCAGTTAAATCCGTAAAGCGTAACATGATTCATTTCCTCAAAGCTTTGGCTACAGGAGCTCTGCAGTTCATCCAGAGCGCTCTGGTGCCCCGTTTCCAGGGTGAACAGCTTTTCATAAGCAGATTTGCAGAAAAAAAAGTAAACAGAAGGAAGATGCTGCCAGTAGATAAGAAAAATAGACAGCTGTAATCCCTTCCCATAGGCTGCTTAGCTCTGGACACTGGATGATGGATCACTCTTATCAGAACCGAGAGAGTCCACAGCATGTATGAAATCTTCTTACAGAATAACATGTAAATAATATTGGCACATTTTGTTTTATCCCCGATATTCCACTTTGCTGATCACTGACCCACACATTCAGACAATATAAACGAAGCATTGGGTGAAATAAAAAGCCGTTAAATTCCTCAATTGTCCTCATATGTATATTTTCTAGTTGAAAGAACTTGATAAAGATTGCTTTTCCTATATTTGTTCATGCAAATGCAGCACAGATTACATAAAAAACATGAAAGGGAAGAGATGAGACAGATTTCTGAGCAGTTGTCTCTTTCCTCACACTCCCCGTTCCACACCGACATGCACGGCTACAGCGCAGAGGAGCCCTGCGTTCGTAAAAGCACAGATTTATGGGGGGAATTAACATATCATTAACATACCACTGGCTCTCTGAAAAGAAGGTTATTTATAATTAGGTGACATCAGAGTTAGCATGCTTGTGGATGGAAGGGAGGGGAAAGGGGTCTTTGCTGCCACCAGAAAGACCCCAGAGAAGATTCTTTCCCTTTTTTTTGTTAAAAATTGAGAAACTGGGACAGCAAACCTGTTTCATTTGTGTGATGTAGGGCTTTTTGCTGTCCTATTTCTCACCATCAACAACATAACAAAGAACTGCATCTGGTGAGCATGAATGACCTGTGGAGACCCACCGTGTTGCAGCCTAAATTCATCTCAAAGGATCAAATCTGGATTTATTTGTGGTTTTTTAGCCACACAAAATGACTTTTTTACTTAATTGTACTTATTTTTTTTATTACATATGTATCACCTTATAATAAAACACATACCTTGAAGGAGTACCATTTGAACTTTAACACTGTAAAAACACAAAATCTTATTTTTGATAAAATGTCACTGCAAAAACTTAAAATCCTACCAAGTATTTTTGGATTGGTTTCTAGTGCAACTATGTTAATACACCTGAAATAAGACAAGACTAATTAACAAGTAACTTTTCAGCAATATTTAAGAGCTTGTTTTAAGTGACTATTTTCTTAATATTGATCTTAAAAAGTACTTATTCCACTGGCAGATCATTCTCTTATAAGACTCGGGTGAAATGATTTGCCAGTGGTGCTAGTACTTTTTCATTAATATTCCAGAATTATTTACTTAAAACAAGCTCCTTTATTTTGCTCAAATGCTACTTGTAAGTTAGGTTTGTCTTATTTGAAGTGTACTAAGATGTATGCACTAGAAACCAGTCTAAAAATACTTGGTAGGATTTTAAGTTTTTGCAGTGACATTTTATCATGTTGCCACAAGAAATCAAACATTTGCTTATTATTGGGATTTTATGTAATAGAGCAACATGAAACAATGGATGATTTTAGCGTAAAACTAAAATGACAGAGGTTTTCTAAAGGCTGCACAAATAAGTGTGTTTTGCATTTGTATTGATCTGTTTGGATATGAGTCGCACATTTTGAGAATTACATTTTTGTTCATGATATTTTCCAAAGCTCTATCAGATTTGATCTTCATCAAATCTTTTGCCAGAGACTTTGTTTTCAGGCTGTATGTTTAGAGTTGTCTATGTTTAACTCAATCCATTCTCCCTTAAACTTTGATCAGCTTTCCTGGGGTTGAAAATTTGTCACATGTTGCATGTTACACTGCAAATAAACAAATAAAGCTAGATTTCTAACTTTTGAAAACTATTTAAGGATTTTCTATCAGTCTATAATTATACACTAATTCTTGTTATCTGCCATACAAAATTCTAAAAAAATACACTTTTTGTAGTAGTTATATGATGAAATCTGTAAAAGATGCGGGATTACATCTGGAAGTCATGTAACCCTGTCTAACTTTAATTTAGGGATCAATAAGCTACTTTTGACTGTTTTCAGCCAAACTCCTGTGAGACCGCATTCATTCAAACTGTCTCAGGAAACAAAACAAAGAAGCAACAGCTCTTCCTTTCCACGTTAAGGTTTTTTTTTAACTGACTACCCTCTTAAGACACTGATTTTCGGGGGGTGAGAATCAATATTGTAGCCTACTATATTTCAATCAGTGCATTCCTTTTCTCACAGAGCGACTTAATTTATTTTAATGAAGTTCGAGCGATTTCAAAGACAGATGGGCTGAAATGCAGCAAACAGAGCAGATATCTTGGTGAAGAGTATGCAAGCATGTACTTTACCTCCTTGCCACGATCCGTTATGAGGCGAGCCAGTTTTGTGGCGACGACAGTAATCAGTTAAACATGACAGATGCAATTGAAAAGCTATTAAGGACTGCCTGTTTGCAGAAGTTTGCCACAACACACATCAGTATTTTTGCTGTCGCTGATGTAACTGCAATACATCCAGCCTCATTACAGAAAACTGCCCTTAGATCCTTAGGCAGATCCTTTTTTATAAATATTTCCTTGTGACACTTTTTACATACTGATTGTAAGTCCAAGAATTTGTTCCAATAAATCCTTTTTTAACATGACTTTTTACATTAAATAATGTCACGTTCCATCAGGAAGAAGAGCTACGGCAGAGCGGCGAGGCCAAATATCACCATCTGAACGAAGACTTACATGTCCTCATTGAGGTATTCGCCCCGCCAGCTGAGGCCTACGCCAGGATGGGCCACGCTCTAGAGGAGATCAAGAAGTTTCTCATTCCAGTATGTTCTCATCACTATATCTAAAACACATACATTACACACACTTCTGTTGTTATTTGAGATTCACAATCTCATACCTAACTTCTTCCAATTAACTAATTTTCAGTTGATTGATTTGAATGATTTTTTTGACTTAGTTCTTGTGTGTATATGTTCTTGTTTTTATTCATGATGGGGACAAACTCTTGAGAGTGTGTTATAGGGACCTCTCCTAAACATAGGGACAAAATGCCTGTCCTAATGTTTGCACAGTGCCTTTTAAGGTTGGGTGTAACAAAATCTCACAGTACAAGATTTTATGATATTATGTGTCATCATATCTCTTGTTGAGGTGAAATCTGCCTCATGAAGAGCTGTCTAGTAGCTGTCAGCAAGTGACTTTGTCTTTTCAAATAAGGTTAAGCTTATTGTGATTCTCTAGTAAATCCTTTGTCCCTGTACAATGTGTCTATGTTTGAGCCTCTTGTTTAAAGCAAGACAGGAAGTAGTTCTTCAGCTGAATTGTTATATTGACTAAAAACAACCTCTGTTCTGGCTAGATTACAATGCTCTATCTACAATTAATATCCACCACTTTTAAATGGTGTATCTGCATTTTGGTTACATGGAAAGAAAAAAATAATTGAATATTAATGGCTTGAAAATGCTGGCAGAACACTAGTCCAGAGTGATGGTCATTTTGTTCCTTTGCCATTTTGGTTTATTCATACCTAACTTCTTCCAGAACCAAATGAACACCATGAGGTATTTCACAGCTGTTGCTACTATTGATTTTATAGTTATGTATTATTATTTATTCATGTTCTTGTGTAACAAATAGGTTTCATAGCTGCAATAAGCATCCCTGAACTAAAGAGCTATTTTGGTTTGGTTCTGGGCCATAACGATGTTTTTCGTCACAGTCAGCTGACCCAAATACGGATCAAAGGCAAATGAATACAAATAGGCCATAATACATTCAGTTAAGTGATTTTTGTCCTTTCTATGATAAATTAATTCTGTAATTCATTAAAAAATCCTTGACCTACAAAGAAAAATTAGTACAAAATGGTTCAACATGGATGTAGAAAAGACAAAAATTGTAATGAATAGTAAATGAGTGTATAAAAAGATGATGGGGCACACTGACTTGGAACCACAGAGACTGGTGTGTCAATTCTCACAGTGCAAAGTTATTTTCCTGATGTATTAACACAGTTATGAAATCAAGTTTTATAATATTTTTGTTTTATTCATTAATCATTATTTGTTACCTGGTTGCTTTTGCCCTTTTTTCCACTCTATCTTTTGTCACTTTTGCCTCTTTTATTATTGTCATGGCCTGTCCTAATTGCTGCTTGCATGGTTATTAAGAAGTTAATTCTGCAGCAAAATGGATGAATATTACATTCTCTCACTTTTGGGTAGAGCAATACTGCCACAAATACTGTGAAGTTAGGGACATACACACATACACCAGTAGATTGCTTTGATTTCCATTAATTTAAGTTGCTTAATTTATGCCTACCCCAAATCATTATCAGTTTATTGGTAACTCTAACCTAATCTTAAACTTAACTAAGTCCTTACACTCAACTCAAAAAATGAGAACCGCATCGAAAGAATACTTTGTCTTCGATGAGGCATATTTATATTTAAAAGGTGTGTAAATTTATCAGAAAATGCCCTAAATAGACATCATAAGTACACACATACGCACTGCAAAATATTTTATCATCTTTGGAATTGCAACCTTTGCCAAATGAAAGCTAATTAATCTTACCTGCATATAATTACATCAAATTCAAATCTGAAACACACAAACTGATCAAACATTAACTGCACAGTTTGAAATTTCAGATCTGCAATCAAAAATTTCATTTATTTAAAGAGACTGATTTAAACAGACCTGAGAACATGAATGTATGACCTAAGCAAACTTTCCATAAGCTGAAGATATTGTCACATTCCTAATTTTATGGTTTCAAGATCAGCTTATTGATTGATCATTAGGCATGCACTTAGTAAATTAGCCAAGTTAGCATAGGGACCTAATAAACATGCTGTGTCAGTTGAGGATTGCCATGAAGACAGAGAATTGGTGTCAGGAAGGATCGTCAGTGCAGTGCAGATGTAAGACTCAGAGAGCAGGAGGGAACCTCTTTTCCTGGGACAACCTTTCTTTGGCAGCCACCTCAGAATGGAACTTATTTACTCTTCCGCTATTGATGATGTCTCTCATGCTCAGAGCTAGAATAATTTGCATACCTTCATTTATTATCCTGCAGACTCCACCGACGACCCGTCCTCTGTTGCTGCCTGTCTCTGTCTCCAAAAAAACCCATTCACTGAGAAATGACAACTGCATTTTGTGATTAAAGACCTCTTTTAATGGTAATTAATGTGTTCTAGTTTAGAGGGGAAAAACAATAGTGTGAAAAGATGAAGCTAAATGGGGTCCTAAGGTTTTATCAGCAGGAGATCTGAATGTTTTGCTGCTTCAGGAACAGCAGTACTGTAAAGTACATTAATTAGATATTCCCAGAGCTGTAGCCCTGGAGATAAAGGACGTAATTTAATCCAGTGTAATTGAAAGCGAGTCTGTTGCCGTCGCTGTGTGTGTGTTTATGGGTGGCTCTCTTGTGTGTGCAGGACTACAATGATGAGATCAGACAAGCCCAGCTGCAGGAGCTCACATACCTGAACGGCGGCTCTGAGGATGCCAAGGTGCCATCGGTCAGGGGCAAGTCGGCAGCCCGTGGCAGGGGGACACCTGTTCCAGGGCCTCCAAGGTAACCTGTTCCAAATGTGCATCTGGATGCATGTCCTCCTGGCTACTGCTGGGAATTGTGTTTTATTTACAATTAAGGAGCTACTGGGATACACAAGTATATGTGCTCAGCTCTATGGGAATGAATAATAGAACCACAATTACATCCCTCTGTTCTTCACAAAAATGTAAACACCATAAAAAGTATCTGAAATTATTTCTACATACATTCTTTCATAAGTTGTGTATGAATCTATTGTAAACCTGAACATCTATTAAAATTGATTTGATTTATTTGATTGAATCAATTTTCACTTCCTGAGGACAGAAACGGTAAAAGGTGAAATCAGGAAGCTGAGTATTAATGGATGCCACACTTTTTTAATTATTTGATAAATGTTGTGAAAAAAATACAAAATATTTTCCTTCCACTTCGTACTTATGTGTTACATTGCATTGTTGTGCCACAAGAAATCCCACAAAAATTATGTAATTGGAAGTGTGAATAAATTTGCTGGATACTAAAAGGCAATGTTGTACTAATGTTTTTCTGTTTTATTTGGATGTGAAATGAGTGCCACATTTAGAAATAATCAAGATTCCGAATTTTTTGTTTGAGAAATTTATAAATCTTGTATTTAAGCACATTTCTGTCCTCACTCCCATACTTAAGATTTAGCCTCACTAGATTTCTGGAAATGTTGCAATTGTTTGGATATCTTTCTTTTACCGGGGCAGTAAAAGAAAGTTATGGCTGACATCAAGGAAACCAGTTTTTGCCTTCCAGCCTTCCCTTGCATAAAATTTCCAAAATTTTACTCACAGATTTTTTTTCCAATTACATCTGATTTTGTTTATTTCTACAAGGGCACATTTACTTGTGTGTGTTTGGAGGGGAAAAAGTTTCTTGAATAAGAGATAATAAAAGTTTATATCCTAACTGCGGTCCTTATATATATATATATATATAT